>CAUYRT010073586.1:0-27847 GCA_963574885.1 Lepilemur ruficaudatus | reverse complement strand
GGATTGTCTTTGGAGCCAGTTCATGGGCACATAAAGAAAGTGTTCTCCATATTTTCCAGCTTCAGAAATTATCTTTACTCATATCCATTTATATCTTCTTGGCAAGGTCCTTATGATTCCAGTTCAACGTGCCTAAGGAATAAAATTCATTAGTGAGTTCTCACATTTGACTTTCTCACTCTGACCATGAGGTGCTTTAGACTTATCAGAGTAAATGCTTTCTCAATTGGACCCGTCATGGCATTGCCATGAAGAGTTCTCATATTCATTTTACTCCAGCAACTTCCCACTTTTGTCTGCAAAAGTATTGGACTGCCTGTTGGAAATTTGATCCAACATGATAAAAATGATCCTATAGAAATAGGAAATAATGGTCTATCAGCTTGGAGACTGAAATAATTGCACATACTGTTGCTAAGGGCACCAAGACAGCTGATTAGAGATGTTTATTGATTGGTTACTTAGCAAAAAGTCTTTCCTTAAAGGAAAAAAAAAAAAAGGAAACAAGCAATAGTAAGAGATATATGTGTGTTAAATCTCATAATACATCTATGTATGTGTGTTAAATTTCCTAATAACTAGGGAAGAACATTTCTAAATGAACATGAATTATAGCTCTATTTATTATACTATTGTGAAAACTAATAATTTGTCTTGATATAATAGCTGCTTTTGGACTATCAGCAGTCATGAATAAATGAAAATATCTATAAATTTCCAAAAGTATATTTGAATTATTTTGTATTATACAAAATTATACATTCTCTCCACAGAAAGTTTAAATTGATACCTCTAGTTATGACAGAAATATTATAAAACTTACTTTAACCTTGTAAATAAAATAGTGAACACAACTATTTCAGAGTTTTGATATGTATCTGCTTGCTTGGCATAGTCTTTCTTTTATTCATTCATTCAAATATTTATTGAATTCCTCCTATGTGCCAGGAAAATAAACTGCCTGAGTCTAGGACTGTTTAACAAGTTGAAATTATGATCTTATAAATTTATTATGGGGGAAAATGGTCCAATGTAATGCCCACTGATGATTAGTGTCAGTGTTAATAAAAAATTTGTGATAGCCTAGAGTGTAAAACTCACTCTTATTATTTTTATTTATTTATTTTTTATTCTGATGGTCATTTCTTCATCTTATTGTCTCACCTTAGTTAAATGCTGCTTTGGGGGAATTCCAACTTTCTCTCCTTGCATCTTCTAGACTGTAGGGCGTACAGCCTATGTTGGAACAAGGAGACCAGTTAAAAAGAGGCAAGCAAGACAGGACAAGGCAAAATCCACATCATCGGTAATAATAGTGGTGATAAATGGCTACCATTACTGAGTACTTATTGTGTGCCAAGCTCAGTGCTGACTGCCTTAGTACATTATCTTATTTAATTCTTACCATAACCCTAGGAAGTAGATGGTTTTATTCCCTTTTTGCAGATAAGAAAACCAAACCTAAAAGAGACTGTCAAACGTGACCTGGGTTTCCGAGCTTGTTGGTGAAAGAGACGTTTGCCTGAATCTATGGGTCGTGCTAATCTGCCAAAGAGTCAGATTTGACTATTTCTTTTCCAAAACAAGGCTCATGATAAAACCATGCGGAGCTAGCTGAAGTCAACTTAAGTCACGGAGAAACATGAGGTAAATACAGTCCAGACCACAACATATTTTTGGAATCATTCCACTGATTGAGGCCCCGGAAAGAAGATGACCGAGGATGACGTCTTCACTCAGAAACGCAAATGTGGAAGAATTCATTATTAGGAGGCTGGGGGGTGGTGTGGACAAATGCATGCTGGATTGAGAGTCAAATGGTGTGGGCCTCAGTTCCATCCTCTGTAAAATGAGACTAATACTCGTTAGAGCAGATGGTCTCCAAGGATCCTTGCATTTCAAGTATTCTAAGCTTTTAGGCCGCAGTTACTTAGAATTTCTTGTATTATTAGTTCCTGGACTTCCCACTCCAAGGCTGCAGGGATTGGTGATAACGCAGGAGAGTTACAAATGGAAACAGCACACTCTTCGGTCATGAAATTACAGAGGGAACACTCAAGGCTGTTCACTTATTCAGCTAAACACCCAAAAGGGCGTGGAAAAATTTAAGACAGAAAAGATTTTCTCCACCTTTGTGGGCCTATAGAAGAAGGAGATTTCCTCAAAGAACATGTGAATGTGGAATTATTAAATAAAAATGTGGAGAATGGGCTGGAATGACGAATCTGAGATTCCGAAGGACTGTGTCAAACGTGTTTCTTTCATTGGTTCATAGACTGACTTGTTGAAGGTCCATGTGAACAGCATGGCCCCAGAGACTCTAGGGCTAGGGGTCTCTAGTTTCAGCCTTGCCACTGACTCATACTTTCATATCAATATCTTAATCTTATTTTCTTACGTGTAAAATGTAAAGTAGTCCCTACTGCTTTCTGGTGCTAAAAATCTGCGAATCAGGGTATCGTTTGATAAGAAGCTAAAGCAGGAGAGTGACAGCGTTGAGGTGGTGTTGGCAGTGACTGGGCTCTCAGTGGCATGAGTCATGGCCGAGTGACTAGTCAGAGGACCTGGACTGAAATAGTTTCTATGGAGAGGAAGAAGAGAAGTCCAGCATTAAAAACATAATTTGCAGTTGAGTGAGAGCCTTTTGTCCTGTGGAGTGCCTTAAATAGGTGATAGTTCTGCTGCTGTACACAATGGCATCCAGAAAATGGCAGAGGAGGTGGGGTAGCCCAGACTAGCATTGCTGTGGAATCCCAGAGACTGTCTGCATTTGGGGTTGGTGTGAGCTGCAGGTCCAGAAAGGACAAGAGATTACCTGGCTTTGCGGAGCTATGAACTAATGAACTGGTGTCAGAGAGGCCAGCACGTGGTGTCAGGCCCATGAGCAGGCAAACATGAGAGATCGTCTAACCCAAAGAAAGTGTGGTGGCAGGTGTCTGACTTCTAATGGATATTTTGGAGTTTCAGGATGGAAATTTTAAAATAAGAGTCTAACCTTAAAGTAACAGGGCAAGGACAAATTGCTTGCAGTCCCTGGAACCTTGGTAGCATATTAAGACTTAGTAACAGGAAGGAGGCAGAAGCCCAATTACTAGAAACCGAAGTGAAAGGCAAGCAGAGGGAGATGACTTGTCCCTGAGCTGCTTAGGGCCTGAGTTCTGATTTTCTAACTGCGATCTACAGTCAAGATCAGTTCAGGAGCCTGGCCTTGGACGGAGCTGAGTGGTGGGCATGAAGCTGCCATGGCTCTGGGTGAGGGACTGCCATGAGGGCAGAGAATCGGGCTCTGCAGTTGTCGGGAAGTTCACAAAGTGCCCATGGGACTCTAAATTGGGCAAGCCTGCCTCAAGACGAACTAAGAAATCTAGGAACTAGGGTGTGCTTTTTTTCTTCCTAGTTCTTAATTTGCTTCATAAAGTAGATGAAAAGAGGCAGTGGTCCTAAATTCTTAATCTCTAGATCCTTGACCTTATGTTTGTGCTTATTTATACTCATAAATTGTCAGTGCAGTCTGTCTCCCTGACAGCTTCCTTCTTGTAGTATAGGCTTTTCTTATTGTCGACAATAATACTGAAATCCTTACACTTTCATACCTGCCCTGTGCCAGAGATGGTGCTTGGAGTTGTAGATACCCTCCCGCATGAGACTTGACTCAAAATTCAGGCCTCGCTCTTCTAAGCCTGTTGTATTCCATCAAGCTAACCTGACTTTCAGTTTGAAGCAATTTCTTTCCTATTTCTCCATCTTGTTTTAACAGGGACAATGAAGATTTTCAAAATTCCAGCTACTGTGCCTAGAAATTCACAAGTGCTGTCTTCTCTTTGCTGAAGCTTTAACTGCTTAGAACAAAAATCCATGTTTGTTTGTCTGTTTAAACTGTGGGAAATGCAAATGTAACTCTGAAGGTGTTTCTTTTCTTTTCTTTTTTCTTTTTTTTGAGACAGAGTCTCACTTTGTTGCCCGGGCTAGAGTGCTGTGGCATCAGCCCAGCTCACAGCAACCTCAAACTCCTGGGCTCAAATGATCCTTCTGCCTCAGCCTCCCGAGTAGCTGGGACTATAGGCATGTGCCACCATGCCCGGCTAATTTTTTCTGTATATATTTTTAGTTGGCCAATTAATTTCTTTGCATTTTTAGTAGAGATGGGGTCTTGCTCTTGCTCAGGCTGGTGTTGAACTCCTGACCTTGAGGGATCCGCCCGCCTCGGCTTCCCAGAGTGCTAGGATTACAGGTGTGAGCCACCGCGCCCTGCCCCGAAGTTGTTTCTTAAGACCACACTACCCTTCCTAAATGGAAAGGCTTAGCATTGAATTTGGGATCTTAAGATGATGGTCATGTGTGAGCGTGAAGATATTGAGCAGGCCTTGATAGTTGTGATTTCTGACTTCATTGTTACATCCTGTGACTATAAGCAAGATTTACAGTGTTTTTTCTACCTAACCCTTGCCCTTCTGCCTTTTCATTTTAAAGAAAATATAACAAATATGATATATCACTTGAAAAGTAGGTTTTATGACGCATTTGGCGGCAAATGGTGTTGAGTGGCGATGGAACAGTGATTTTTGGAAATAAACTGAGTGGGGAAGAGGAGAAAAGAAGGAATTCACATCTGTGCCCTTCGTTTGCCTTGGAGCACAGGCCACAAAGGTGGGAGGTGTTTGTGCTCTGCCCTGTGCTCACTGTGGGTGGCCGGGCCTGTCGAGCACATTATTTTATTTATCTTAGAGGAGTTGCTGTAGTTGTTGACCAGAACTGCTGGCATTTGGGGTTCACACATCACTGGACTCACGGTCTGTTGGCATTTGAAGAGTAGGACCCACGGTGTTTCTTACCTATGGTGAGAAGTTATGTAGCTGATTTCCAGAATGGTCCAGTTCATGACCACAGGCAGGCCCCATTGTTAGGGCTGTGCGTCTAGAAATCTTGTCTGGGCTTGACAGCTTAAAAGCCTTTTGGGGGAGTTCAGCAAAGGGAACCGGTTAAGAAAATTATGACAAAACTAACCCATGAAATATCCTGCAGCCAGTGAAAACATTTATAAAGAGTCTGCAGTAACACTGAAAATGCTGACGTTATAATGGTTTAAGTGGAGGGGGAAAAAAAAAAAAGAAAGAAACCCAGAATATAACATTTTGAATGCAGAATGATTCCAATTATATTTTAAAACTGCATAGCAGTAAGCCGAAATGGAAAAATACCAAAATGTTACTAGTAGCTATCTCTGGGAAGCGGAATTATAGGTTCATCTTTCTTTGCTTTTTATATACATACTCTTAATTCTACTAAAGTTAATTATCCCTAACTTTAGTAAGCATATATTATATAACTGGGGAAAAAAGTGTTTTTCATGGTAAAAAATATAACTTCTTGTATTTTAGGAAACTCCCCTTTGTGAATCAGGAAGATGAGTTTGTCCCTTGCCATTCTGGTTTCTCAGGTGACTCCTGTTTGACTGAATTAACTCATTACATTGTGTAAAATAACAGCTACTTGAGTACATATAGAAGATGTCAGTTTTAATAGTACTAGGTGAATAGTAAGTTTACAAGATGGAGTTGACTTATGAGTTATACAATGGCATGTTTTTTCCCAGTTAGGGTGTAGGGTGCTTTATTATCTGCTTATAAGAGACCTGTATTTGGAACACTTCATCAAGGAGAGTATTCAAGTTTTGTCAACCTAGTGAAATTAGGGCAATCCTGAGAAACTTTGCAGAGACAGAAATGACAACAGAAGATTTGCAATACTCGTTGGTCCTTTACACGCTGCTCGGTGAACTCTCATTACTTCCTCTCAATATCCTTACGAAGTGTTTTTACCCCTAATGTCAACTTCAGAAAACTGAAGTGTGAGGTTTAGTAACTTGCTCGTATTCCAGAGGTTGTTAGTTTGTGTATTTGGGATTTAAATCCGTGGTGTTTGTCTCCAGGAGTTACTATGCTCATAAAGTTTTCTGGGGAGTCTAGTAAAGTTCATGCAGGAATTTATATTAAACCATCTGTTTTTCTTTTACATGAAATAAGAGATGGAAGCAAATAATATTTGGACCAGTAAAAACACCTGACAAAAGATAGCACTTTTTCGTTTTTAGAGTGTTTTTTGGTTTTGACGGAGACAAAGTGGACAAAACTAGAATTTCACAAGTGTATTGGGTATTTAAAAGTAACTTATTTGAAATCTGGAGAAAACTTGTATTTTTTTTCAATTTAGCATTCGATTTGCGTAGTGTTGGGCTGGGCGGCAGTAAAATAGTGAACAAGCTGAGTCGCCAGACAGACTCCCTTGTAATTGAGGCTTCACCATTTATAGCATCTCTGACCATGGGGAAACTATTTAACCTCATAAACCCAGTATTTCTCATCTGTAAAATGGGATTAATAACACCTACCTTCTAGGGTTCTTGTAAGAAATAGATGAGGTAACGTTCATAAAGTGCTTGGCACAGTGCCGAAGGCATGGTAACAGCGTTCATTGATGGTAGCGATTATTTTTATTACTGGGAGTTGGGAGGCATGGGGTCTGGATCCAGTTCTGTGGCTAGCAGAGCAAGTCACTCAACCCTTCTGGATCTTAGACACCAGTGGGAATAATAAGTGCCTTTCTTTTTTTTACAATAAGGATGAATTGAAATTAAATGAGAGGCAGCTTTTTGAAAAGGTATGAAGGGTTCTAGCAATATACATGATAAAGATGGAAGGGAACAGCGGGCAGGCCAGGGGCACAGCAGTTAACTTTACTTGAGTTTAATGGTTAACGGGCTTTCCCACAAAAGTCTAGTTTGCATAGAACAAGTTGAGTAAATTATACTTAATCCTCTGGGAGAAGAAGCTTTAACTCAGAAACCTAGCAGTGCTATTCACAAATTTGCCTGATTTGCGGCCTCTCATCAAGAAAGGACCAGCCCTGAACTGGACCTGGCGGGAGATCCTATTGCATTCTTTTCCAGGCTGTGCCTGCTGGTTAGCAGGGTGCCCTCTGACAGGCCTGGCTGAGGTTTACTCTTTCACTCAGGAGTGAGAGCAGGATGGAAATAGTCCGTTCCTTCACCCCTGCACGGTGTGGAAACATCAAATGTGGATGTGTGTGTGTGAGTGTGTCCATACCTCTCAGGACAAGGGCCTATAAAAATTACCTGCATCCCACATTGCCAACCAGTGCTCAGCAAAGTTTGCTTTGGCAAACTCACGCCAAAATTCCTGGCTATTCTTGCATCCCCTCTGCAGGGCTGTATAGGAGCATTGACTGGTCCTGGGTGCTGTAGCGAACATTTAAGAGTCAGGGCAAACAAAGAGAAACCATATTCTAGTCCCCCTGCCCTTAGGGAAATGGGTTTAAGACTCTCGACGTGTTTCCTAGTATGATGACATGCTACAACAAGGGTGGAAAAGACACAGTCATTTCTTTGGAATCAGAGGCTGATTTGTTGTTGGGGATTATAAATCTTTTCAGTGACTGTTTCTCAGGCCACCATTCACCCTAGATTCCTACAGGAATCACGTTGCCTGCACAGAACAGCGCCAGCACCAATGCTGATCAGATTGAATTTGTCAGCCAGGCTGCCTTCCTACAATAGGTATTTGGGGGCATTGCCTATTAAAATGTTGAGTCCTTAGCACTGTCTTGAAAGCAAATCTGAAGCCTTGATAGAGGCTACCATCTTTTCATTATTATATTTTTTTAAAAAAAGAGCAATTGACATGGGAGTAGGAAGTGGGACTGGTTCGAACTTAACATGCCCCCTTGGCCACCCCTCCCCAAAAGATGATTTAAAAACAGGCAGTGAGCCAGAGAATTTTCAAGGCTAACTTTCTCACGTGGAAGAGAAAAATTATTGCAATGCCCTTTAGCTAAGTACACTCACTTCAGCCTTTATGGATGGCAGCAGTCACGTGTTCACCTCCTCATGAGGAAGAGAGCTTGAAAAAACAATCACAAGGCTGAACCTCCGGAGGTTGGAGCTGGGAGGATCTCTGATTGTAGGGCACAGGGAGTGCCTGTTTTTTTTTTTTTTTTTTTTTTTAAGGAGAAGGCTTTTTGAGGAAATAATCTTCCTGCTAAAAAGCCAAAGTTAACCCCTTTTTCATCTTATGCATCATTGCTATAGCAGAGACAGCTGACATTCCTGAGTCTTAGCAGACCTGGCTGTTTTGCAGAACTCATGTATAAAGATAGTGGGCCCTCTACAGTTTAGCATTATCATGGATGTATGCAGGAGTGAAAAGGAGCAAACAGTTAGAATTAGGCAAACATGGTAGATGAAGACATTCTAGTAAATTTTCAGCTAATGTTCACATAGAAGTGAGAATTATCTCAAGTTTATTCTTCTATCCAAAGTATTCAAGAAAGTGACTGATTTGAAATAGAACAGGGGAAGTTTTGAAGTGAATCATCATGAAACCAATAAAATGTAGAGATGACATATAACCAAGTACAGAAAGAAAGCAGATACGGCCAGGAGAAGAACAAGAGTGTAAGTGGACTTTTGTGCTATTTTGCACGTGTGTGTACGGATGTCTGTGTGCACACATTGAATGCAAGCTGTGAAAGTATGTTGTATAAAGTTTCATCTGTGTAAAATATGGTTTGTACTTTGGACTCAGTCATTCTTGGCTGATACTTTTTTGTTGTTTATAAAGTTTGGAATAAAATAACCACTTGTTCCTGAAGGGTACCTAAATCAATGAGCAGTCATAGTTGTAGTCATGATGATTTGGTGTTCAGATTTTATGAAAATTGGTATCTGGATAATGTATTCCTTTAGTAATCCTGTACAACTGTGAAGTAGAGAGGTGCAAGCTTTAACAAATTTCGAAAAATTCAGGTCATCTTATAAATGCAATGCCCACCTGGGAATTTCCTTCTTTGTAAATTTGGCACTATGACTCACCTGCCCTGACTCTTTCATACCTCTCTCTCACTCTTTCTCTTTTTAATTTTAAATTCTGTTCCTTTTATGTCAAATGACATTACTCTGGTTCTCTGCTTGGTGAACTAACCTTTCAAGGCCCTGGATAAAATATACCCTCTTTTATGAAGACCTCCTTACCCCCAAATAGAACTAATTCCTTTCATCAATATTTCTCATAGAAGAATCTTGGTAATGATGGCTAAGCACTTCCTGAGCACTTGATATAGACTGGACCCTTTACAAGCAATAGTTACAGTTACTTAATCATTGTATCAACCTTCCGAGGCAAGTACTATTATTATTCCAGTTTACAGAGGAGGTAACTTCAGCTTAGAGAAGTTTAGTAATTTGTCCAGGGTCTCACACCTAGGCAGCAGCAGAGCCATGGTCTAAATCCAGGTCTTGTTCTTTCACTAAGTAGCCTAAATGTTCCTTGAAGTGACTTCTTAATCAGTTTGTTCTTTCTCACTCTCCCTGCTCCCAGAAGTGCAGAGGTATTTATAATTTGTGGTCCTATTACAGTTTGCTATGTGTGTCCTCCCAAATGAAAATATGAGGTTCAAGGTGGTAAAAATGGCATCTCGGTAACCCCTGTAAAAGAATAATAGTTAAAAATATTAACTCTCATACAACTATAAAATGAACACTTGTCAAAAGTTTTACTTAACTCATTAATGAATGAGGGAACCAAGACAGTTGTTAAAATAGGTTTGTAGGAGAACCATGAATTTATGTGGAATAAAAGAATGTTGAAATGAATTTAAAAATGGATACAAAACTGGAGGGGGAGTCCATTGAACTTCCATTGGACAGAAATTATTTGCATCTATAGATGAGAATTACTTTCAGTTATCTACGAGTTACAAAGTTGTAAAGTAGCACAAAGACTAAGGCCTAAGTCCCTATAGGATCAGATAACACCCCCCTACACCCCCCGAGACTCCAGCATTACATTAAAAGGATGCCCATTCCAAAGCCTTAAATTTTTCCCTACACCTCAGAGAAACAGTATTACATAAGAAAGAGCATAGGCTCATGGTTTAGACAGGCCAGGCTCCAAATCCAAACTCCCAAGCTTAATCTGTGACCTTAAGTAAAGTCTGGAGAAGAATACAAAAAAGCGCACATAAACATGTACGTACACAAATGTCACACAGAGATTTTGAGAGGATTAAAGGTAATAACATAGGAAAAGCCCTAGGCACATAGTAGATACTGCTAACTATTAGGCATTATCATTAGTAATATAGTAACTATCAAAGTATCTGACATATAGTTGTTGTTTAGCAAATGTTTGTTGTTGAGTGACTAAATCAGGAGTGGACAAATGTTTTCCTGTTAAAGGAGTTCTGGATATGCCACCCTAAAATATACCATTTTGGTATATTGATTATTTTGAGCTGAAGGCACTTAAAAAATAGCCAGTGCTGACCGGAAGTTGCAGAACAGCAAGGTTAATGGTGTTTCCCTTTGCTGTTGTTTGAAGTAAATTGACCACTGGAATTGCAGTCAGCCCTAGATTTGATTCTCTTCTCAACCGTATACTAGCTGGTGATCTTAGGCGAGTCACTCGTCATGTCTGCAATTTGGATACCCCACCCTTGTGATAATCGTGGGGGAGTGTAAACTATGAAACACTACACCAGGGTGGTAGGTATACATTTCCAGAGAGGGAAGAAGACAGTCTTCCATGGGTTCTTCGTTTAAGTGGAAACCATGTAATTTTTATGGCTCAAGAGTGAACTGGCCATTTCAGCAAGAGATAAAGATGTGCGGTAACTATTTATTGTTACAGAATAGTCTCCAGAATAATAAATGTTAAGTCTAAAAATTACTGTATGGGATACATTTTGAAAGGTCATTAAATGTTGGCGTCATGTTGCGTGGTCTCACAGATAAGCATTTGTCTTGAAATTTACTTAAATGATGTCTCTTTTGTAATTAAAAATGGTCTTTTTGGCTTAGGCATGACTGATTCTTTGAAAGTAAGTCTATCAACTCAATCCAAAGTTCGGAAAAACAATACAGACCATTAAAACCCAACTAAAATGGTAGCACGCTCTAAAGAAGGCCCATTAGCTATGCAAATATGAAGTTACCTGCACTTGTGATAAGCACAATTAACTAAACAATGAAGCCCATTAACAACTACTTGTGAGACATTAAACCTTGGAAAACTTGAGCTTTGGTGAGTTAGAAAGGTAGGAAAGATAGAATTTGTTCTCATTTGGGCAGAATTTTAATACAAAAAAAATCTTGTTTAATCAATTAGAGCAAACTAACACCCTTTGTAAACTCCACTCCCACCCCCCCATATTAAAAAAAATACTGTGTTTTGATGGCTCTAAAATTCTTTCTACTGGCATGAGCTAGGTGAAGAAGACATGTTTGAGGTGGGCCAGTGTTTGGAAACGATCCACATTTTGTTCTTGAAGTTGTGGTTGTAATTATTGATTTTAGAACTGTGTGCCCCATTTTAGGACAGAACCTGCTCTTAGATCTGTGTGTGTTGTGTTGTGTAAGAGGAGGTTGTACAAGCTGGAGGATAAAAGCAGCCGCTGAGCAGCCACACCGGGGCAGGGCCACCTGCGGGCCCATTGCCTCTGCCGTGCTGCTTGGTCTGAGTTTCAGTTTCCTCCTGTGTAAGGGAAGGAAAAGGCAGGGCCTGCCTGCTGTAAGGACTGCGTGAAAATGATCCTTGTCAAGTGCCTTGCACAGAGCCTGGCTTCTAACTGAAAACTGCTGCTGGTGCTCGTCATCACTATCATTATTATTGTTTACAGCCCAAAAATTCTGTTAGTGGCCAGATCAATATTATAAATGGTTACGAGTTGGAGCTACAGGAGACTTAGCGTAAGATGTTGCAGTTAATTTTCAACTACTTCTCCAGTCCTCCTTTGTAGTATACATTTACATAATCATGATGGTGGTTTCCGTTTATGATGGCATCAATTTTCTACCGACTTTCCTGCGTATTCTCTCCTTTCTGTTTTCTTTTTGCCTTGGTTTCGCTTTGTCATCATATGCTTTGATTTTTTGACAGTCGATTCCAAGCCAGCTTTTCCTCCATTGTCCCCCACTTCTCAAACTCAGCCTTCTTAAAACTCAGCTTTCATTGTGGTCCTCTGCACCTCTTAATGGGCAGGGCGAGGAAGATGTTTCCTGTGGTCTCCAAGTGTGGTTTAGGCCCCATAGTCCGGCTCTCTGAGGTTCTGCCCCCAATCCCACCAGCCTTTCATATCTTCTACAGCTCCAGCCATGCGTATTTACTCACAAGTCCCTAAACATGCTAAGTGCTTTCTCACCACTCTTACAATTCCCTGGATAGCCCTTCTTTTCTTCCAAATTTTCTAAACCCTGTGCTTATTTCAATCCCAAGTCAAAGTCCTAGCTACAGGCTGCTCTCGTGTTTCTTCTTTCTGAGCCCCTGAGAGAGCCAATCCTTTGTTCCATGCATTTGGAATTAACATACGAGCTTTTGTTCTGTGTTCACTGCAGTGTTACCTGTCCTTCTTCCTAGCCCACCAGCAGTGCCAGGTATTTTCTCCTTTACTCCCTAACACCTCGAACATTCTTAATATAACACTTTTGCATATTGTTTCATAAATCACCTATTTACATATCACGTGAACCATTTCAGACTCGCTGGTAGCTGTCTCCCCAGCACCTAGCACAATCAATGCCCCACAGAAGGTGCGCAGTACAGTAAAGGCTTGTGAAATGACTAGACGACAGAGCAGTTACCGGGCATGTGGGTAAGCATTTGTTGGATAGTGAATTGACAGATCAAGTGCAGAATCCTTGAGGGAACCACTCTTGTTGCTTGTTTGTCTTTCCAGCACCTACTGTGGTACCTGGCACACAGGTAGATGCTTAAGAAATGATTGTTGATCAACTGCCTGAGAACTGATAGACCAACTGACCATGTAGAATGACGGGCATGAGTGCTATGTCACATATTTTTTCCCTCAAATGCAAAGCCGTTACCTAGAATCTTAAGCCAATTAACCTGATTGTCATTTTAAAAGAGAGAAAAAAAAGTAACCCTGGACAGTATATCTCCAATGGGTTATTTATGACCTGACAATATGCCATCTGAGAGGCTTCAGTGGTTGCCACAGTAGTTAGCCTGCGGGGCATGAAAACACCTCGAATGGCACTAGTAGAGGGACCATGAGTTCATATTGCATGCAGTGCTCAAAGAATTAAATTGTTACCACTTAACATTCATTGAATGTCAGCACTGTACTTTTGTACTAGGAAAAAATAGAGGAGACACACTCTGTGCAGTGGGCTTTGTTAGCTATAATTAGTTGGTGATAGAACAGTGTTGATACAGCAGTTCGGCAGTTAAAGGAAAGCAGTGCCTTTGGTACAAATGTGAATATATTTATACATCTGGTTCTGTTATGCTTACTGTGTTGCAGCACACCGTTACTGTTCCAGGGCATGACAGCTAAACCAGGAGAATTTCACCAGCTCATAGTTTTAAAAACACAAAAACAATCCCATTTCTGAAGTGCTTTTAGTTAAATCACATATCCTTTAATTTTGGTTTTGCTGTAGTAACTGAAATTCTGGCTTCTTTGTTCTGTTTTGCACTAAATACACCTGGATATGTCCTGTCTACAGTCCTATGTTGCAGTTTCACTTCTCTTTATGTAAAGTCTTACTAATTCTGATTACATGTGGATGGATCTGTACTGCATTTGTCTTTGCATTGTCTTGGAAAGCAGAAAATAAAATTGCAAAGAGAAAGAACATGTTTTAAGCGACTTCAGAGACTGAATTGTTTCTCAAGTCTTTCCCCAGGGAATAGTGGTGCATAAGCCGTGTGGCTGATCATGGAAGCTTGGCATGGTTTGGTCCTGCCTCTCTTTTCACACTTGGGGAACAGAGCCTAGAACAGGGAAAGTGACTTGCTTAGGTTCACACACAGCTGATCGATGATATACAAATGTGGTAAGAGCACAAAGGCCCCTGGACTCTACCACCAGGGCTCTTTGTAATGAGACTTACCTGTCAACTAAAGTAGTTAGTCCCTCTGAAGAGACATGTATTTGGAAAGTTTTTGCACATGTGACTTGACATCCCTTAGAATGGGAACTCTTTTATTTTTACTGATATTCTATAGACAAAACTTGTGTATTACCCACTCCCCCAATGCGCTGTGATATGCAATTTTTTTTTTTTTTTTTTTTAGTTTAGGAGACCCCATCTGACTGGATAACTTAACATAAGAATTGAGGGATCAACAAAGAGAGCATTGAAACGTGGATTTTTTTTTTTTTTTCTTTTGAGACAGAGTGTCACTCTGTTGCCCCGGCTGTAGAGTGCCATGGCATCAGTCCAGCTCACAGCCATCTCAAACTCCTGGGCTCAAGCAATCCTCCTGCCTCAGCCTCACGAGTAGCTGGGACTACAGGCATGTGCCACCATGCCCGGCTCATTTTTTCTATATATTTTTAGCTGGCCAATTAATTTCTTTGTATTTTTTTTTAGTAGAGACAGGGTCTTGCTCTTGCTCAGGCTGGTTTTGAACTCCTGACCTTGAGTGATCCTCCCGCCTTGGCCTCCCAGAGTGCTAGGATTACAGGCGTGAGCCACCGCGCCCAGCCTGAAATGTGGATATTTTTGACAATGAATTCCAATAATTTTGAGTAGTCTTTCTAGAGATCAATAGCTCCCAGAGTTTAGATTATTAATTTGCTGGCATTTTACAATTTTTAAACTCTTACTCTCCAAATACAGGTATATTTTAGCTTCCAAAATTAAGTGGGTGGAAAGAGAAGTGAATTGGAAGTTAGGACACCTGAGTTCTAGTTCAGCGCAGTTCTAGCTCAGATGCTTCATAGTAAAATGAGTCATTTAAAACCTGGTCAGTGTCTTCCAAAGTGTGGAGTATGTATCATTAGTGTTGGGCAAGATGCTTTAGAGTAGACAAACCTTAAACAACATTTTAATACTTAGTATTTATTTTAATGTGTAGTTGAAAAATAAAGCAATCATCTTTGATTCATGACCTCATAGGTGATATTGTTCAGAACAAAACTAAAAAATATTTGTGTCAAAACTGTAGGACAAAAATTAAGTTATAGTCCAAGTGAGTGAGGCAAAGACCATGAAGATGATACTCATAGAAGTGAAACACAAGATTAGATAATCTCTAAGGTCCCTTATAATTTAAACATTCTGTGATTCTACTAATGTAAGCCCCGTATTTGTTTATTCATTGTTGTGCTGGCAGGTTTTGCATATGTCTTTACCAAATAGTACGTCCAGGTTGGATGGTGTAACGTCATAAATATAACTTTAGCTTTCATGCTATCTAAATTTTCTGGGTAAAAGTGAAAGCTTTAATATTACGCTAGAAAACTTTTTAGAGATAAAGTCAGTGGAATGCATCAATAGAACATCAGGGTTTTAAAGTGGAATGGGGGATGCTAAACACGTTGAAATCCAGTTAAAATGCTTTGTAAGGGTAAAGCTGTGTTCTCACACTGAATTATAGGCTAAGTGTGCACACAAAGGTTTTACTGCACACAGGGTCTAAAGAAGAAATCCATGTCACAGCAAACCCAGGATAACAGCTTTTCTTAAGATCTGTCAATGTGGTTTGCAACACTATGCATTTGTTATTGGAAAGAAATAACAAATATGGCCAGAAGAGGACTCCATAGTGGAAGCAATAATATTACCATATTATTTTTTGTGGATTAAAAAATTCCTAATGTATCAAGACTGAATAAATGAGAATGGTTTATTTGCTGGAATATGCAATGAGTCATATAAACATTTGAGGAACAGGCTTCAAGAATAAGATTTGAGGCTTGGCACAAAACTTGGAGAGTTAATTAGAAAATGGTTTTAGATGATAGCTCTGGCCTCCTCTATGAAAATCCAACAGTTTGTTCTACGCTTTCGTCTCTCCATGGCCTGGACTAAGTATGTGTCTTTGATGAACAGCTTGTTGGTCTATGAGTTCACATGGACCATGAACTCTGACACTCCAGATGGAGGGGTTCTGGCCAGTGGAATTGTATCCAGGAGGAGATCACCTGGATTCTGAGGGCATTAGACATCCTATCACACAAGGAAAAGTTAAACTGGCTGCTCAGCTAGAGGGGAGGTAGGTGGTTTCAAGGTATTAAAATAGATGTTTCCAACTAGTTGAAGAATTGTCAGACGGAAAAGGGACTGGATTCTTATTCTTTTATCATTTCAGAGTGCAGAACTAGGATTAAGAAGGAGTGACAGGAAGGAAACATGTATTTAAAGATTAGATTCTGTGCCCAGGACTGTGCTAGGTATGGTGAATGTGATCTCTTTTAATTCTCACGAAGTCCCTGAGTGGTAGCTGTTATCTCCTTATAGCAGAAGGAGAGAAGGGGATGGGGGAAAGTAAATGATACTGCTACTACTAAGCGTAGTAAAAATACTACTACTAGTAGTAAAAAGAAGTACTCATGTTTATTGAGTGTCTACAGTGTGTCTGACAGTATTCTAAATGCTTTGAGTACATTATCCTTTTGTATTCTCACAACCACCTTAGGAGATAGGTACTATTTTTATACCCATCTTGCTGATGAGGGAACCAAGGCACAAGGGTTAAGCCACTTGCTTAGTGTCACATGTTGATAAGTGTGGAGTGGAATTCAGAGCAAGGCAGTCTGACTCCATAGCCAAACAACTCTTTGCCCTTATGTTATTCCTCCTCTGTTTTCAGAGTACTTGACAATTTAGATCCTCATAGCAACATAGCAAATTAGGCATTATTATTTCCATTTTACAGATGAGAAAAAAATGAAACTCAAAGGAATTAAAGAAGTTGCCCAAAGCAAATGAATGAGCCAAAATTGTTACTCAGTCTTCAGGCTCCAGGCCAGAGTCTTTGGACCACGCTCAGCTTTCTCAGAGGTGCAGAATCTGGAACAGAAACTTTCTAACAAGTAGAGCTATCGAAAGCCAGAATGGGTTGTCCAGGGGGCTGGGAGGGGGTTAGGAGCTCCCCTTCTCTGGAACCCTTGGAATGAAAATTTATGTCAGCGAAGCAGGTTAGGGGTGGAAGGGATTCAAGCGTCACATAAAGCGTTGAACCAGATGCCCCGTAAGGTTTTGTCCTGCTCTGGGATTTTATGATGCTGTGTTTTCTTCTCATCTTCCCATGTCGTCTTGTTTTCCCTGGGGTGTACTCAAATGTATGCGCAAATCTCACTCTGATATTTGAATCTGGCTCTGGGGTTTAGATTGCCTTGGTAAGATGCTCACTGGCTAGGATATTTGACATGGTGCCTTGGGGGAAATGTTAGGTCATTTGAGAAGTCAGCAGCATAAACAGTAAGTGGTAAAGTTGTAAACTAAGGAGGAAAATGTAGTGTGTCTTCACACAAAGCAAACAGGTAGATCTTCCAATACCGGGATCTCCCTTGGACGTTCTGCCACAGTGAAAATATTTGGCTGTCTTGACTTTTCCTTTCAAGGTGTTTATCAGATGCCCAATTTGGGAGTAGTAGTTTCCCTTGGGTTATCTCAGCTTTAATTATCTCCATTACAGCTTGCCCACTCCGCTAGAGTCTTATTTCAACTCTGAATGTCTGTGGGTGGAAATGTTTTCCTTCCTATGACCCCCAGGTCCTGCAGTCCTGCAGTGTAGCTCTGGCATGCTGCACTGTCTTGTCTTCTGGAACCACCTCTTGCTTTGTACTTTGTCCTGTGGATAACGAAGGACCTCCATGCCTCTGAGTCAGGGGATCTATACGAATTCTGCCTTTGAATCTTTATGCTCTCTACTCACCCCCACCCCCTACCTTGAATCAATCCTCTATACATCTCCCAAATATCCACTAATTGTCTCTCTTTGATGAGGTCGTTTTGGTGGTGTCCATGGTGAGCCTGCTCTGCTTGTTTGGCTGTCTGCTTTGAACTCATCATCCTATTTCAACTCAAAGCCGAGAAGAAATATTTTTCCTTCCAGTCCCCTCTACATTTCTGTTTCTTGGCCTGTATTTAATTGTTAACTCTGCTGAGCATTTAAATGTTTCTCTGGAGGAGGTAGGGGGCTGGGGAAGAAGGTGGAAGTGATTCAGAAATTGACTGGTGTTCCCCATGGTCTCAGAAGGTTTATTGCCCAATATGGAGCAAAGATGGGAAACAAATTATGTATCATGTGATGACTGGCTGCTCTGAAGTGGTAGGTTCATAGAATAGGGGCCTATTTACAGCAAGGGGTTTACATCTGTGCTACTTTCTGTTTAATAAATTCAAAATGATGACTATGATGCCCCTCTCATAAATTGGGATGGACTCCCAAAGGATTTTGAAGCAGTAGCTGTGTCTGTAGCTTAGCTGAGTTACAGAAAGAGAGAAATGGGGCTGTGTCTGTGCATTACTATTAGGATGAAAGCTGGAAAAGAAGGAAATACGAGATAGATACTGAATTTATTCATATATTGAGCATGCACTTAGACGTCCAGTGGTTGATTTATTAAATTGTCATTCAAATGCTGGATTAAGTATAAGTGCAAACAGTCCCATTCTAGTGAGTGTCTTAACTTTTGGGATAGGAATATTGCCTATCATTTTTGAGAGTGACACAGTCATCTGCAGCAGGGAATGGTTATTCATTCTCTGGGAAAACTACATACTTTTAGAGGACGGGAGATGTTGATAAGATTGGAACCACTGAGACTCAGTGTAATCGAATCTCAGCGATGGAGAGGAAGACACTTTTTTATATATAAAAAAGCAAAACTGGGTATGATCAAGAGGGTTTCCAGGTTACTGATGAGATCTCAGTGGATTTAGTGAATTTTCTCTGTGGTAACAGCATATTAATTTCTAACCTTTCTAACAGGAAAAATCCATTAATTTTTTGCAGAAGTTAAACTTTCTTTTTGGGCTTCTGATTAGACCCACTGTGACAACCAGTTCACAATTCCTTCCTTCCTTTTTCCCTCCCTTCTGCTTTTCTCTCTTCTTGGTCTCCTTTCTTTTTCCTTAACTTGCCTTCTTTTCTGACACAGATAAAATAAAATAAAAAGGTTAGTCATTGAAGAAATATGAGACTCATCAGGCTGTACACTGATGTCTTTATTTCCTTAACTGAAATTGTCATTGCTAAAACAAATATTCAAAAAAAAAAAACACCCAGATTGTTTCTTTAAAAAAAAAACGAGAAAAAAGAAAAAAATTAAAGCCACATGTTTAGGGAATCTTGCATTGAGCTTTCAGTGAGTTCTCTGCTGCATGTTAACTATCAGGGGTGGGACTGTGATATGAAATACTGTTCCTTATTTAAGGTTTCACACTCTGATCTCTGCATTGCATATTTGCTTCTCTTATGACCTTCTCTTTGCATTTTTAACTGCTCCTTTTCACCCGTAATCCAGAAATAAGTGAACATTCCTACAGAGAAATTAAAGGGAGTTGTCAGTGTAGAGTTAATATAGTTAAAGCGCCCTTAACTCTGCCACAACCCCTTAAATAATTAAAACTGTATGCTTGAAGAGTCAGATTTGCATTTCTTTACCAAGTTTATTTAGTACACTTTGTTACACTCAATTAAATGAGAATGTTCTGTTTCATTTTCTTTGCTTCGGGTTGATCATTTTGCCTTTTGATTCTTAAGCCCTGGTATAATTTCACAGTGCTTAGGTCTCTAAAACTATACATATATTAATGCGTATGTAGATATATACATGACCATTAAGAGGCTTCCTATTTGTACTGAACAGGATCTTTGCCCAAGGCATTTGAGCATTCCTAGTAACCTAGGGTGTAACTGGGACTGCAGATAATCCATCCTGGTAAAAACGAGTTTGACCGAGTTCTTTTAACATCTGATATATATATACATATATATATATGTGTGTGTGTATATATGTGTATATATATATATACATATATATATATATAAAAGCCGGGTCATTCTGACATCACTTTCCCTCTCTACAATTTGATTTGTGAATCTCTTAGCAAAAACAAGAAGATACAGGTGTTGAATGGAGGTGGGAAGGAAATTAAATATAAGTGCTGTCTCTCCACATCTCAGTTGGCAGAGCATGTGCATACTGCTCTCTGTAAATTAGCTCATTGCTTAAGTTATGCATGTTTAAGAAGGAATAAATTAGTTATCCATTTCCTAATGAGTAGTGGGATCAGTTGGAGCATGATGAGAGAGAAATAGCATAATTTTACTTCCCCAGTTGGGGTTCAATATCCCTAAACTTTACCATTAATCACTCTATCAGTTTCCTGGGTTATTTCAACTCTACATGTAAGATATTCTCTCCTTTTAATTTTCCTACCAGGTAAGTAAGTCTTTTTGAATTTGCCCAGTGGGGTTGTAGAGGGGGGAAGGGGTACCCTTTCCACCCAAAAACGTCCTTTGTTGCAATGGGCCCGTCTGCCTTTGCAGCAGTTTGTCTGGGTGAGTTCACGGATAACAATCGATATGTATGTGCGATGACAATTGCGAGGGTTCTAATATGTTTAACTGTTATGGGATCTGTTATGTCTACTTTAGGGTCGACCCCATCCCATATGACACTCCAAAACCAGCGGGCCACACGCGGTTTGTCTGCATCTCAGACACACACTCCAGAACAGATGGTATCCAGATGCCTTATGGGGACATCCTTCTCCACACAGGCGATTTCACCGAGCTGGGACTGCCCTCAGAGGTTAAGAAGTTTAATGACTGGTTAGGTAAGGAATGATTGCGTTCTGGCGGCCCCAATTAACCTTTCCCGTCCGAGTGTCACTCACTGCGTCCTAATTGAATTAGAGCACTTGGAAGCCAGCTCAGCCATTTCTCGTATGATATGCGGTGGTGTCTAGTTTTAATCCAATTCTGTTAATTAAAGATGAATTTTTAGATATTTAATTTTACTGTGCATCCTTTCAGTGCCTGGCCTTGGTAGCTCTGGGGCAAAGGGATGGAAAGCTTTGAAACCGATCTCATCTCACTCATTCTGCTTTAATGAGGGCATTCATCAGCACACAGGAGACCTAGAATCATATTTTTAATTCATTGGCTCTGTAATCTTTCCCCGATATTATGAGCAAAGATGTACAAATGACCTACTAGTAAGAGAACATTTCTAAGAAATGAGGAGGACATAAAAGTCCTTATAGGAAGCAAAGTTCCTACAGCACGTTGCTGCTTGGAGCAGTTTTCCTAAGTGAACTGGAAGGTGTCCTAAGACCCCTGTAAAGATAACGTGTCCTGCTGTAAAGCTTCAAAAACTTGGGATATGAAACTGCCCCATGCATTGTGAAAAGGACAATAGCAACTTTGTGTTTGCTCTAGAGGCACCACCAGGTTGGGGTTACTGCAAAATGTTAGATCCTGGGTCAGACAGTTGCCATATGTTAGCATTACAAGACAGTCATGGGGTTATTGATATTTAGATTAGAAGACAGATCTTTTTAAGAATCCTCTTAGGGGAGGAAAAGAAGCACAAGTGTTCTGAGATTTTAGAATCTCTAAAGACACTAAAGAATTGTATATAGCAAAGAGCAGAAATCTGTCTGTAAGAATAATGTCCTGAATAATGTGTCAGCCAACAAAAATTACTCAGGAGACTTAGGCAGAAACTTAAAAATTTTGTTTTCCGTCAAACTAATGCAGGGCTTGAGAAATTTTTGAATTTTTCATTAAATGATAAAACGTATATGTTAATAGAAAAAGAATATGCATTAAAAACAGTTAAAATATTTTTAAATAAGCAATAAGCCTAACTAATAACATAACTGTTTTGATTTTTCATATGACCTTGTTCATCTATCCACATTTTATATAGTTGACATTAGAGTACATATCTGCTCTTTGACTTTTGGCTATTCATTTAATAGTGTTTTTTGGTAAGACTTCAAATCTTTCTGCATAATTTTCATATTTATTCTTTTTAATAGCAATATGCCATTTACAGTGTTGGCTGTGCCTTTCTTTAATAAGACATCCCTCTGAAGATGAACATTTGAATTGATGTCAATTTTTCCTCTGGTAGCTAGCACTGAAATTTGCATTTTTGGTGTGTATACGTATTTTTGCTTCCATTGACTTATTTCTTAGGATGAAATACAGCATTTGAGTTAAATTACTAAGTCAGAGGATATAAAATTCTTTATGGTTCTGGCTGCACGTTGGCATCTTGCTTTCCGAGGGCGTCGTACCTGTGTGCTTTATTAGCAATGAATGAATGTATGGGTACCAGTTTTACCGTGATCTTGGCAGCACTGGATGTTGGAGCCTTTATATTTTGTGCTGTTTTAGTAGGTATTCAATCATCTTATTTAAAACAGCAAGATTTTAAAATAGTGCTTAGCATAATCTCATTTTTAGAGATGAACACAGAGATGTAGTAAAGTGACTTTCTCAGTCTCATTATGGCAGAGTTGGGTCTAAATCCAGATCTTTTCATTTCTGTTTTTTTGCCTCTGTAACATTTTCTTCCAAGTACGATTATCTCTTTATTTTAGCAACTTTTATTTCTGAACTACTAGCAGTTAAAATTATTTTGAGGTGAATTTTGACAATTTTAAACCAGTCTGTGACGATGGAATCTCAATACAGAAATTATTGATCTGTATTGACCATGTTGATTTTTAAATAAGAAAGGGAACAGCACTGTGGGAAGTTTACAGAAATATAAGACAGGTTAGATCCTGGTTATAATCTTGTTTAGCCACTGACCTTGGGCAACTGAGTTAACCTTTCCTTACCCCTTGGCTTCCTTCTGCAGAACTAAGGATTAATATTACCTGTCTTTCTGGATTGCTGTGCAGATTAATCAGTAAATGATTGCTGCTAGTAAGTTTCTGTGGGCCATTAATAACTGAATGGGAAACGTGGTGAATGAACCATCAACAGATATTTAAAGGGTAAAAACAAGAAGAGGTCAGAGGAATTACTTAGTAGATTAGAAGTAAACACTTGGAGATTTTATAAGGGAAAGTACTCCATAAATGGAAATGTGCCGTAACTAAGGAAATAAAATGATCAAGAAATAAAATGCTAAGGCCCAGCTGCATGGTCAGTTCCCTCTTTTCTCATTTCCCCTCTGATGTGGTGAGGCAGGAGGAAGAGGTCTCAGCATGGGATGCAGAATGTGGGACTGAAGGGAGCCCATGGGATCTGGGTAGAGCAGTTGGGATCCCATTGAGAAGGCCCAGAATAGCTCACTGTTACCCGGGCAACCTCATGGTGCTCAGAGGGTGAGAGATGGTGTGTGATTAAACTCTACCACTCAGCTCAATCAGAAACCACTCACCTGAAAAGGGTGCTTTCAGCAGCAGCCGCCAGGTAGCCTAGCAGAGTGGGGTCAGGGGTCAGATCGGTCTAGGGCTTTTGCCGTAAGAGGTCATCCAACTCTCCCTGGGGCATGGGTCTCACAGATTGGGCAGGCATTTAGAATCCAATGCATCTCTAATTGATTTCCATCCTCCTACTCTAGTCTAGACTACCCTGATTATTGAAAACCACCTGACTGTCCCCCATGCTCCTTTACTCTCCCACCGGGCTAATCTGTTTCTGCTATAGGCCAGGCATTCCTTCTATACCTATAACATCCCTCTAAAGTTGCTGTCGTTATCCCCATTTTACAGATTAGGAACCTGAAGCTCAGCTGGGTTAACTTACCCACCGTCAGTTGTCAGTTAGTAGGTAAGAAGCTCAGAAGGCTAAGTGACCCACCTAAGTACACTCAGCTCGTAAACCTGGGACTGACTCCAAAGCACAAGCCTTTTTCCTTTATTATTCTGTGATATTATGAGTGAGCTTGGGCAGCTGGAAGCTTGCAGATTTTAGGCTTGAATGAAAAGAAATGCTGTAGCTTCTGGTAGCTGCATGTGGAAATTGAGTAGCTGTTTGGCCATGTGCTAATATTGCGCATATTTGAAAGATGTGTTTAAACCCTGCCTGTCTTGAATCTCACCTTGACCTACCAGCTACAAGGCCTGAGAATCCTTTCATATGTTCGCTGTTGGTTCAGAGATAATGGGGGCTGGTTAATATGTACATATGTCACCTGGCAGGTGTAACATGTAACGTTACTAACACAAGGTAATTTATGAGATAAGCTAGCACAGCACAGCGTCACAAGAAGATAGAACTCAAACCAGGCACCTTCAAAGAATGGAAAGGCAGTATAGCATGTAATGAGTATGAGCAGCTGGGAAGACCCAGCTTTGAATTTGCTACCTTTGGTAAGTTTCTTAAACTCCTGAGGCTTGATTTACTCATTTATAAAATAGGCACCATAACATACCCCACGGTTGTTGTGAGGATATACTCTGTGATAAAGCTCACACCATTCTTAGAACAACCCCTGGCCTATATACCACTTTCAACAGATAGCATAGAGGGAAACACAGGGCCAGTGGCATAGAGTCCAGAAGGCAGAAACTAAACAGACTGGCCCTGGGCATTTAAAGAGGGAGTCAGTGTAAGAGGGAGCCCTGAAATAGCAAGCGTCCCTGTTAACAATGACAGGAACTAGACAGAATGTCAGGACTGGGAGAGTCCTTGGAGGCCATGGAGTCCCATCTGCTAATTTGATAGAAGTTGAAACTGAAGCTGGAGAGATTGAATGAATTGCCCATGGTTCCCAGATAATTAATGGCCAAATTGGGACTAGAACTTGGAAGGAGCATCATGGGATGGGCGAGCCAACATTAACGTGTATTGTCTATGGGAGGCAGGGTCTAGATGCTGTCGCTCCCCCTGCCCCCAGCTACAGGTGTCATTTCACACAATGCTCACAATAATTTGTGGAAAAGGTATTATTAGCATCTTTTTCACTCAAGGAAACTGAGCACTTCGGTGAACTTGACTTACTTAGGATCACACAGTTAGGATGTAACCTTAGGATTTGAACTTAAGTTCATCAGACTCCAAGTCCCAAGTATGTTTTCTCAGCATTCTCTACTCCCAGTCTGGGACTTGGGGTCCCTGCTGGAGGGACCATATCCCGGGTCAAACCATGGCTCACTGAATAACTGCTTCTCCTTAACACACACATTCATACATGCATACGCTCAGGGTCTAGGCGGATTTACTTCCTGTGAAAGCTGTTTTGTGGCATAGCCTCTACGTATGAGTTGGCCGACGGAGTGCATTGGGAGGTGGGAAAGCATTCTCAGCATTTGATACGGCCAATTTCAGTGGCAGTGGATTATAACTAAGTAAATACCCACAAAGAACACAAAAGGCTGTGCACAGTGGCTCACACCTAATGTTCCCAGCACTCTGGGAGTTGGGGTGGGAGGATGGCTTGAGACGAGGAGATTGAGACCAGCCTGGGCAACATAGTGAGACTCCTGTCTCTACAAAATTTTTTAAAAATAATCTGGGTGTGGGGGTGAGCGTCTGTAGACCTAGCTACTCAGGAGGCTGAGGCCCGAGGATCTCTTGAGCCCAGGAATTGGAGACTGCAATGAGCTATGATTGTGCCACCGCACTCCAGCTGGGTAACAGATGACAGAGAGAGACAGAGAGAGAGAGAGAGAGAGAGAGAGAGAGAGACCATCTCAAAAAACAAAACAAAACAAAACAAAACAACAACAAAAAAAACAACAGTAAAGATGCAGCAAGTCATGTAAGTTCTTAGGAATAGTCTAAATTGCCTTATAGCATTAGTATTTCATTACACTAGTCTTTGAAATTAGTAGCTACTGACAGACACCTGGAAATCTTGTCTTCCTGGGCAGGTCTTTCTCACTTATGAACACTTGAGCTACAAATGACCAGGATATTCTAACAGCTGCAGCTACTGGCCCAGTGGCTCCTTTGCCCAGATATCTCAGCCATGGGTTGGGGAATGAAACTTTAAATCACTGTAACTGCCACCTTGAGGGAGAACCCCTGTTTCCCACCTCTCACCAGTCTGGCCGATCAGACCTCCCATTCCTCCATCCTCCCAAACAACCTGCTCCTCTCTCCACTCAGCTGTGGCCCAGGGCGCTGTCTTCAAGAGATCTAGTCCAGGCTCAGAGTGACAGGAGACTTCTTATTGCCAAGGACTTATTGCCAGAGCTGTGGGAAGGAAGCACAGATAAACCTTTTTTCTGGGAAATACTTTTTAAAGTGATAGTTAACTCCTATAGTCCCATTAATATTGTAGTCAAATCATGAATAGGCTTCAGTGAGCCGGCCTGGGATGCTGCCGTCCAACTTCATGGTAGTTTCTTTTTTATCTTGGCAAAAATACATCCCAGTCACAGACTTGGCTTAAAAATAAACTTGTGAACTGTGTAAAGTACCTGTCAGTTAAAATGAGATTATTTTTACTACTTTTTTATAAATTCTGAACATCGGTGGCTTCTAATACCACTTTCCCTAAAGGTACATTTTGCAAGGCATTTTCCTGTGTGCAGCCTTCCTCCACTTTGGCCTTAATGTTCTTGCCACCCATGCCTTTTTGATCTTACTTACTATTCACTCGATTGAGTCCCTGCAGTGCTTTCGTCTGCCGAGTGTTTTTGGTGGCCTTCTCCTTGTGTATGGTATACGTGCCCTCGGATGCTGCACGCATGGGCATTAGAAGGTCTTGTTGTTTGATTGCACATCCACCTTCTTATTTCCAATTTTCAATTACACCCACACTCAATTTTTTCCTGTTCTTTAAATGCAACATGCCCCTTCACACCTTCCCTTTCAAGCCCTGTTCCCACTTCCTGGAATGACCTTCTCCCCCAGGAGAACTCACTGGTCCTTTATGACACATTCTCTTTCACAGCTAGTGGCTTCCTTAACATGTTGGTCACATATCTGTGTAGCCCTTCCCATGGTTGCTAGGTCATTGTTTACTTATCTCTCTTCCCTCCCCTGCCCTCCCCTCCTCTCCCTTCTCCTTCGCTTCCCTTTTCCTTTTATCCTCAAAGAATTTACAACATCCCATTGGCGGTTGTTAGTGATTCCTATGTACTGTGCAGAAATACTTAAGATGGGTTTGCTGTTGATATTTAGTTTCCTATATTATAATTAGAAAGTCAAAGTTCCTGGGTGGTCTATTTCAGCCGAAAGTTTATATATAACAATCTAGTCAGTCAAAAACCCCTTTTAGCATAGTACCAATGCCATGAACTTTTAATTATGGCTTTTCTTTGGTTTGGATTGTCATTTAATAGCTCTGAGCTTCAGTCTCTCCAAACCTAAAAGGGAGAACGAAAATGCTTCTAAGGAAAATCTCAAGAAGAGGGTTATTCATATTTGTAGGAGCGTTGTATTAGGCATGGTTATAACAGAGTGTGACTGTAACAAACATCCCAGACTGTAGACACACAAATCAGTTTCTGCCCCTTGTGGAAGACTGTGTTCCTTTCCCAGTGATCTTGATATTGGCCCAAAGTTTTGGAGCTGGTCTTTGGGAAAAGCCTTCATACTCTGAGCTATTTATTTTATTCTTATAATACATGTTATACATGTTCATTCCTGATAACTTAGAGGCTAGAGATAAGCAAAAAGAAGAAAACAAAACTACCCATGAACAGAGATAACCACTGTTACATTTTGGTGTGAATTCCTATAGAATGTTTTCTATTTATACATATGCCCACAGGTATTTTTTTTTGTTTGTTTTTTTCCACAGATATTTTTTACCAAATAGAGATCTCATAGTAGTACAGCTTTGTAATCTTTTTCATTTTAATATATCATGAAAATTTTTTCACATCAATAAATGTGACTAGGCCGGGCGCGGTGGCTCACGCCTGTTATCCTAGCACTCTGGGAGGCCGAGGCGGGTGGATCGCTCAAGGTCAGGAGTTTGAAACCAGCCTGAGCAAGAGTGAGACCCCGTCTCTACTAATAATAGAAAGAAATTAATTGGCCAACTAAAAATATATAGAAAAAATTAGCCAGGCATGGTGGCACATGCCTGTAGTCCCAGCTACTTGGGAGGCTGAGGCAGAAGGATCGCTTCAGCCCAGGAGTTTGAG
>CAUYRT010073584.1:0-46095 GCA_963574885.1 Lepilemur ruficaudatus | reverse complement strand
AGAACAGATTTTGAGATTCATAAACCAAAGAAAAAAGTGGTTTTCCGACGTATCTTAAAGCTAACCCTCTCATATATAATAAAAACAAACCATCTTAAACAATGCTAGAATATATAACAACTTCTCCATACTAAAATAGAGACAAGGTTCGGTTCTACATCTAATTATCACATATCCCTCTTAGGGTCAATATACAGAAAGTCACTAGTGGTGTACTTCTCAAAGAGAGAAAGGGAAAAGCTCCTTAATAGTTCATCTTAGGCCCAAAGATGACATTTCTTCCCTGAATTAGTTAACAAACAGAAATAAAAACTTGGGGAAAATCAAAGCCAAACGGGGAAAAGCATTTTCCAAACATCCTGAAAGGGCTCAATAAATCCCCTTAGCCCCCAACCCCAAAGCCAAATCCAGAAGCCTCTCTCCACTGACCTGCTTCTTCTGACCAATTCTATGGGCTCGGGCTTGTGCCTGCAAGTCGTTCTGGGGGTTCCAGTCAGAGTCAAAGATGACGACTGTGTCCGCTGAAGCCAAATTGATTCCTAGGCCACCAGCCCTTGTCGAAAGCAGGAAACAGAAGTCCTGTACACAATGCAATACACTACTTTATGCAGTGGCCTTCTCAGAAACAGTTTCACAGTCCAATAAGCCCTTATACCTGGACCCCTGCAGGTGTGAAGAAAAGTGAGATATGATGGACAAACTTTACGGAGGCTAAAAGAATGTCCGGGACTTGATGGCAGAGTGAATTTTCATTTGATTAAGAGGAAGAGTCAGTGCAGTGAACAAACGAGTAAAGCAGAATCTAATAAGGCAATGGGAGCAAGAGAATTAGTGTTATCTCCCGGCTAAAACTAGTATACAAGAAGTAGGAAAAGGAAAAAAAAAATAAACAAACTTAATTATAACGGGGATCATTCCTTCTAGCAAGTTACCTAGACAATTATCTACTGGAGAAAGATAAGATTATGCCATGTATAAGGCAGCTAGTATAAACAAAGATACTTTATTATGTAAATGTCCATCCATTTGTTGAGGTGAGGAATATAGAAACGCTGTACTAAACAGATCACATACTACAACTGCTGAGAACACAGAATCCTCGATCACCACAAAACATGCAAAAAGAAAAACAGGTTTGGCTGAAGAGTGACATGTGAAATGACCCAGCACTGACATAGTTCAGTTTCCATAGCAATGATAACAGACACTGGGCCAGCACAGCACACCTGCCTGCAACTGGGTGCTCAGAAACACACGGAGACAGGAGCAAAAGAATAAACTATATAAGCCAAACAACAAAAGCCAAAATATTTCTACTTCCAGGGAATTTATCACAGATGTAAAAAGCTGACACCTTTCTGGCAAAGAAGTGGCACTCAAAAACCGGCAGCTTTTTGGGTTATGTCTTGATAAATGGGTATATTTAGCGCACATACGCAGATGCAATGAGAAGGTCTCCAAGTTCTAATAGCCACACTCAAGAGCGTTATGCCACAGAAATAAAACTGGAGACAGCTGCCTCACAAGAACTTTAAACAATTTCAATAAAAAACTGATCGGGCTGGGCACGGTGGCTCACGCCTGTGATCCTAGCACTCTGGGAGGCCGAGGCGGGCGGATCGTTTGAGTTCAGGAGTTCAAGACCAGCCTGAGCAAGAGCGAGACTCCGTCTCTACTAAAAAAAAAAAATAGAAAGAAATTAGCTGGACAACTAAAATATACAGAAAAAATTAGCCAGGCATGGTGGCTCATGCCTGTAGTCCCAGCTACTCAGGAGGCTGAGGCAGGAGGATCGCTGAGCTCAGGAGTTTGAGGTTGCTGTGAGCGAGGCTGATGCCACAGAACTCTAGCCCAGGCAACACAGTGAGACTCTGCCCCCCCCACCCCGCCCCCCCCCAAAAAAAAGAAAAGAAAAGAAAAACTGATCAATAGGTTGTGTCTAGACACACAGTCTGAGATCCTTGGGAGAAATATCAACCACCACCATACTACGTGGACAGTTAAGGATGAGATACCTAAAACAAAATCTGGGGTTTTGAATGATCATATCAACAATTTTCTATGTCAGTCTTTATCGAGGATAATATGAACTATAATAATTTGTTTGCAACTATTATTAAACTGACAAAAGTTAAAGAATTATGAAACTCAATGCTGCTAAGGGTGAGGTAAAAAGGAGAATATTCATATATAACAGTATGAATGTAAATTGTTTCAGAAAAGTAATTTAGCGAAGTGTATCAAAAATATTTTTAAAATGCTCATACCCTCTTATCCAAACATTCACCAATAATAAAATGGTTAAATAATGGTAAAACATGACGAAATATTAGAAATTAAAATTCTGTAAAATCTTTGATGACATGGGGAAAGGCTCAAAGTATAATTCTGAATAAAAGGTGAAAACAAAACTATATATGCAGCATGATCGCAATTAGATAAACATACAAAGAAATCAATGTTTCCATCCAGTATGAATGGAAATACACCCCAAGGAAGTGAATAGCAAGTCAGCAAGTTGTGTCTGGGATGAGGGTTTTGTACAATTTTTCTTCTTTGTACTCTTCACCATCCTCCAAATTTTCTAAATCGGCACATAAAATTTTCCCCCAGTAATAAATATTTAATTTTTAAAACACTACAGAAAATGGTAGAAAACTGGTATTCTATACATGGCCCTATGGGGGATGAAAGCTATACAAAAAGGAATATTTTTTTCCCTGAGAAAGGGCAATATGAAACATTCAACTCATACTATTCTTTAAACAAGGAGTAGGAAACACAAAACCAATTTCAACAAATACTCTATAATAAAAATAGCTGACATTTATTGAGTGCTTTCTATGTGCTAGACAATGTGATCAGCTCTTTATATTAATTACCAAACTTAAACCTCACAGAATATTATGAAGTATTGGAACCAAGGATTTTATAATTGAGGAAATGAGGAACGGGGAAAGAAGTGATGGGAATTAGATGATGACCAATTTCTTTAGTAATTCAACTCTTCTTATCCCTAACAATTCAGAGCCTTGGTTCTAAATAGATTAATGCCCAAAGCCCCCTCACGAAGAAGTAAAATTTTAGGCAACAGAAACAGCCAGGATACTTGTCTAACTAGGACTTCTACGACTCTAGAAAGTATAGCCTTCTGTACGAACAGGCACAGGCATTAAGAATTTTTAAAGCTCTTCAGAAAGCAAAGTCTATTCTATCTATTAAAAAAAAAAAAAAAAGTGGCCCAGGCTCCAAAAATTAACATTCTCTTCAAAACACTTCTAATTCTACTTCTCCACTGCTTTCTTCACCTCTACAGATTCTTATGGTTTTACTTACACTTAAGTTCTTCTCTACTTTTCTCAAATCCCATGGCATTTGATCATTTGATATGTACAAACTGGTTATTAAAGTTTCTTTCTTTTTTTTTTTTTGGAGACTGAGTCTCACTTTGTTGTCCGGGCTAGAGTGCCGTGGCATCAGCCTAGCTCACAGTAACCTTAAACTCTTGGGCTCAAGCAATCCTCCTGCCTCAGCCTCCCAAGTAGCTGGGACTACAGGCATGTGCCACCATGCCCGGCTAAGTTTTTTCTATATATTCTTAGTTGGCCAATTAATTTCTTTCTATTTTTAGTAGAGACGGGGTCTCACTCTTGCTCAGGCTGGTCTCGAACTCCTGAGCTCAAACGATCCACCCGCCTCGGCCTCCCATAGTGCTAGGATTACAGGCGTGAGCCACCGCGCCTGGCCTAAAGTTTCTAATTTGTCCTAAGTAACTCTTCTATATGTGCCCCCAAAACAAAGTATAATGCCAAATCTAAGCTGGATGCTTACTGATTTAACCATGCTACTATTAGCCAGAGCAAAAACATTAAGCCACATCACATCAGGAGTCCAACGAACTTGAGATATGGCAAACATTTTTCAAGCCTTAATTGCCAAAATAGTACAGATCAGAACCTTCTAATATATATGTCAAAATCCTAATGGCCAACCCTCCCCATTCCCGTTGCCTTACTGCTCTACCAGACCCAGAAATTTGGTATGGGGAAGACACTGGAGAATGCCTCAGTTATTAATCAAAACCAGGGGAGATAAACAAGCATATATATTTTTTTCTGGAGTAACAAACAACAAAAATAGGCATCTCTTATATTAGGGATTTCTCATTCTCTTCTCAAGGCAGAATTGCCTGCAAATTATTTCTGAAACAAAAGACATTAAGCTGAAAAGACTTTCCCCCTGATACAGAACCCAAGCTCCCAAATAAAGCCATGCATAGTATACCTCAGACCCATCTGCATTGAAGTGGTCCAGTGCCTGTTTTCGGATTTCTCCCTTGATGGAACCATCCAGACGCTGTAAAAATAAACCACAAGAAAATCATAAGGTAGGGAGATCAGCTACACTCAAAATAGAACACCAGACTTGCAATCTTTATCACCTGAACACCCACTGAGTAAAAATAGCTGGAGTGCACTGGCAAAGTGCTGAAGGGGCTGTGCTTAAGGAGTATACCCTGCTTGACCCAAGCTCTCCAGTTACAGACTTAAGGTCAGAAGCTTCTGATTCAAACGGCTATTTAGGACCAGAATATCCACCAGGACCTAAAAGGAGAACGATGAAAGCCCAACCTGTTGTTAGAGGCTTGGTTACTTCTTTATCTGGAGGTGCTGAATAAATTAGGAAATAGTACCACTGGCCAACTAATAATTAGCTCCTGCAGAAAAATGATGCTTGTTAGCTAATTACACAATGTTGTTTGGAAAATATTTTGTTTAAACATCGAAAATGTTAATAATAATTAACCATATACCCAAGCTTTTCCAAAAATTACAGTCTGAAATGAGAGAAAACTATTCAAGCAGCCAAACTACACTGTCAATGCAAGAGAGCCTCTGGCATTATCTAGTGCACACAATTCTGTTATCAGAGCATGTATGTCCGTTCTAGGTACAAAACAACGTCACCATAGAGAAACCATATAATACATAAAACAAATGCTGAAGAATTATCACCTATACGCTGTATACTTTATAAACCATTTCTCACTCTTTTAATCACTTTCACATTTCATTCTCTAACAATTACCACTTGGGATCAACAAAAATCACACCTCATTTTACACAAGGCAAAACTGACTCGAGAGGGGAATGGCTGGCAGCAGCAACCATGGAAGGACCTACATTTCCCCAGAGCTCTGTCCAACAAACTCAACTCAAGTTATCTCACACATGGGAAGCCCCTTTCTTTCTTTCTCGCTGACTACAATTCTACTCAGAGCCTTGAACCAAAGATGTTTAAATGGCAGGTTCAAAGCCTATATTTGAAATCAGAAAACTTAATGCCCTCCTTTTAACATTCCCATTAACAGAGGACATTAAGACAATTGCCTATAAGTCACTGATTAGGTACAACAGACCTGAAGAACCCGGCTTAGTTATTCCCTAGAGAGAAGAATGATATATTCTTGATTTAATTGATAGCATATGATTACCTAGAAATGAAAGCTCACAGGGATCAGATACACTGAGAGATAATTGTCTTTTTGCAGTGTGCTGTTTCTTGATAATAGCCAAAGTATTATGCTGTATTTCTAAGACAGCTGCTGAAAGACCACACAAGATATTCTGGATACAATAATGCTTTTCGGGGTATTTTGAAAGACAAACTGCTAATGAGTCTTAAAAGTTGGGCCTTCTAAGGAGATAATCACTGACTTCAATTTTCATTAATACCAATGTAATTAGATGAATTGGTAGAACAGTCCATCCAAAGTTTAAAAAGAAAAATAATTATTAGAAATAAAGCTTAAAAATCAAAGCACTATAAAAATATTATGCCAAAAGTCAAGGTAAATTGCACACATGTCTACATACCTGTAAGTAGATCAGAGATAAGTTTCCAATAGACTAAACACCCAGAAAAATATTATTACAATGAAGAAACTTTCTCCCCATAGGAGATAACTGAGTGACAATGAAGGCCAGCAGTAACAGTTCCACAGAAAAGAGGGGAGGCCACCAACACCTGCTTCAGGGACCACAGGTTTTAAGTACCACTCTTCTGCTGCATTCCCAGCCTCACAGCCAGCGTCAACGTCTTTTGGGGTGAATATACAATACTGCTACCTCTCTTTTTCTTTCTTTCTAGGATTGGGGCTTCTGGAATCAGGTTCACACTTTTTCCCTCTCTACTTTCACCACGGACTTAGAGATGTATGACACTATCTAACACACGTTTCTCTTGCCCAGTTTTCCTTTCTCTGATTCTCCCCACTCACCTCCCCTTCAAGAAAAGTATGATCTTCACATGACCATTTTCATAGGGTAAAGCTTATTAAAAGCAGGGAAGTAAAAATCAAGACTCTCCTGAAAATTTAACCTCAATTTTTTTCAAGCAAGAAAACTCTTGTGTTCTTCTACTTTAACAAGCAAGACATACAACTCAGGAGTGGGAGAGGGAGAGGGAAAGAGACACCTCCCCAATTACTGAACCACTTTACCTGGAAAGGATAGTGTTTAATAGTCAGGTACTCGGCCAGAATATCCAACATTCTCACCATCTGAGAGAAGATAAGGACTCTGTTCCCCCTTTCTCGAAGTCTTGTCAACAGTTTGTCTAACAGAATCAGCTTCCCACTGCTCCTGATCAGGGACTGAAAATTTAAGACATTCCAATCATTATGTTGAAACACATACTTCAATCTGCCCTTCACTGCTAAGAATTCGTATTTTAAAAATCATCTTTAAGCCTTTTGGAAGCCCTTGGCAATCTGGTTGACCAGCAATTTCTAAAATGTTCATTTCACCTAGTATCTATGATACTATACTTTCCAGAGTTTTCCTAGTTATTTAACTTTTTACACCGATTTTTAATGCTCCTGGAAGGGTCATCAAGGATAAAAAGGAGCATTTTGATGAAAAGCACCTGAAGGAACTAAATTGTTTTTGAAGAAGTAATTATGAACAAGAGAACTACGCACCAGAAGAATCTCCTGTCCGTTCTCTCTTTCATTTTCTTCAGGGGGTTTAATCAGATAGCAGTGGTTGCAGCATTTTTTCAGTTCCATCACAATATTAAGGAAACCAGATGTGCTGCCTCTTGTTCCTTTTGCAAGAGCCTTGTAATTCCTGGTCAGAATCCATCTACAAATTAAAATGATAATGATACTACTAGATACAATGAAACCCAGTTGTGGGTACCACATTACAAGAAATAGAGGTACTACTAAAAAAAAAAATCTAAGAAAGTTAAAAAAGCAGACAGGATATTTTATTTTGCATCTCCTACCACCTAACCATGATCCTTTACATCTCTAGTCAGAATTGGAAACGTTAATGATTCCATTGGGTATTTCAACCTTACTGAACACAGGAATATCAAAAGGAAACAATTCTCTCTATCCCACCCCATATAGAAATAAATAAATGTGCACACATACACACACCTATATGTATATATACACACTTTACATATATATATTTACATATACTTTACTTATACACACTTAAGTGAGTGTGTGTCTATATACACTCAAGTTGAGTATTCCAAATCTGAAAATTAGAAAATTTGTTTTTAAAAATAAAAATACATCACGAATTCTTTCTAGTTAGGCAGTACTACAGAGTTTCTATTTGATCTTACTGATCTTATACCCATCGTAAAAATCCTACTTCTTAACTACACCAACCAAATTCATTCTATACACACAACAGTCTTCGAATAACAGTGCTAGTTTTGTAGTCCCTAATGAATTAATGGATCTAGGCCATGTTCATCATTAGTTGCTGACATCATAAAAAGAAAGAAAATCTTCCTGTAAAAAATATACCTTTGCACTCTTATGAAATAGTCACTCTGAATCTGAGCCTAATCAAGCATCTACACTCATCTATGATTACACAGAAAACACAAAGTTCAGAGCAAAATGGTAAATGATGCCATGGAGCTGGAATCAGCAAAATCTAGGCTGTGAGAAAAGTCTACAGAACATAAATTCAGTTTCCTCATTCAAAAAATTTATAAGGCCAAGGGGAAAAAATGTGTGTATGCATGTATATGGATATCACAACCAGGAAAATGTAAACACTTACTGAACATTATAAAACCGCTGAGGAATCATTGGGGTTTTTAGACAAGATCACAGTATTGAAATTATCCTTAACAACAAAACAAAAAAAGCTCTTGTCTTATAGAGATAGATATTAAACATTTATGATACGTACCTACATGTTTGAAAATAACCAGGGGGTACTGGTGGTGGGGGAGCGGACAAGAAATGATACAGATGAACTAACACTGGCCATAAATTGATAATTAGAAAGATTACCAGATCTCTAACTTAAAAAGACTAACTTTCATGGCAGTAAGTTCTTATTCCAGATCCAACTTTAAATCATCAAAATTAAAGCCCATGACAAGCACATTATATAACATGATTTGTCCCAAATCCATTATTTTGGCTTTAACATAGTATAACCCAAGCCAAGTACATAACTTCCCCATGCCAACTGGAATATTAGAAAGAAAAGAGTATATACCCTGCAATACAGAGGTGAGTGCTTCTTCTTAACTCACACAGGCCCCTGTATGTGCCCCTGTATATGCCAGTGTTATTAAACAACATTGTGCTTTAATTATTATTTGTCTGTAGTCTGTCTTCCCTACCACACAAGTCTTCCAGCAGGAGATATTTATTCATCTTCATATGCCCAGTATCTAGCAGAATGCCTGGCAGAAGCTTAATAAATTACTCAATGAAAGCAGGGACAAAATATATATAAGTAAAATATGCCTGTTTATTGGTAGGGGGATTAGCACTAATAATTAATGCATACTTCAGATCACAAACATAATCAAAAGTGCTATGCAAATTCTCACTTACCCAAATAAAAAAGAAAGAATAATAAACCTCCCTTTTTCTGACTGTAAATATATTGCTACTTAAATCTGTGTTTAGGATTCATTTAAAAAAGAACACAGTGTATGTATCAGTTTTCTACCTTATGGCTCATGGTACGGATCTCAGTCCCTTTAGCCTAACCCAAACAAGAACTTACTTGTAATACTGTTTCTGAAGGGCCGACATCTCTACCCTGAGAATCTGTTCCACTTTGGCAGGAAGGGATTTCTCCACATCTTTTTTGACTCTCCGGAGAAGGAAAGGCTCTAGCACCTTATGAAGACTCTGGTAGCCATTCTCTCTCCCTTTGCCATGGTCTTCTTCAAAATCTTCCCAGAACTCAAACCTAGGGATGAAACAATAGTATAGTGTTACTTAGCTTCATTGAGGAAAACAACCTTTTTTGACTAAAATTTCTTTTACAAGGAATTGAATGAAAAAAAAAAACCTGTAAAAAAAATGCATCTCTCCTATAAGGACAGTCAAAACTTATCAATCACTGGAGCTCTCGAATAAAAGGGAAGGGAAAGCAAAAAGGCAGAGAAAACCAAACTGATACCGACTTCATTCATCTACACTAGATAACAACAGGTTTCTAATTCTCACATTAAATCTAGAGTTGATAAAATATTTCAGTACATATCATGCAATTATTACAAGTAAATAAGTTATTCTTATGAAACGTTACGTAGAAAAATTAATCAAATTGTCTTTTAACAAGCTGCATTTCTTGGGAAAATAAAACTCAGAGGTAAAAGAATGAGTGGTAATATTATTACAGCTAGCACTGCTCAAAGGCAAAAGTTCATTATATAACTTCCATCAATAATATTCACTTCATGGATTAAAAAGTTAATGGATTATAATGGTAGTAAATAAGATGGTAGCCCCGACAAGAAGATCCATAAAAGTGACTCAACTTTAATCCTAACAGAATTTCAAGACATAAATTTTATTAATGAATTTAGAAATCTGTCACTCATAATTCCACCTAAACTCTATAGGTAAAAGTTTCTCATGTATAAATCTTAATTCAACCATGTTTATTTCACTAAAACTGTAACAGAAATCCAGAATGGGAAATTAGGATAAAGTTACTTTTAAAAATAAAAAATGAAGGAAACTTATTTCTTGAGGATTAAGAAAAATGTGCTTTATCTTGCCACTAGGAAGCCAGCAAAGCACTTGAAAAATCTAGCCTATTTTTGTGCACAGACCGAAGCTCGGTAGGTGAAGGCACACCATTAATCAACTGAGGCCAGACCTGGAAGCTTAATCACTACCCCAATAGTCTGCCTGATGACACCAGTGGCCCCGATCTGCTGAAGCCAATCAAGTCCCAGAATAATAAACCCCAAAAGACTAACATTATCTACAACTACTCAAAAGCATACGCTCTCCAGTAAGATGGAAGGTCACAGATAGCAAATGCCAGCACATGCCAGCATTGCCAATGGGCACAACAGCCTCAACAGTCAACTGCCACTTTGGAACTCATGAATGGCCAAGCATTTCATCAGGTGTTGCTAAGTGGATCAGCATAAGCCTTATTAACATCTGGAAATGCCTGAAACAATCATCTTCAGGGTCACAGATAAAATGGTCTTTTGGAGCAGAGATCTAAAATCATTATTAAAGTCTACAGCCTCATAAAACTAAGGTAAATTGTATTTTGACATACTACTATGCTATTAAGCAAACACTCCAAGAACATACAATAAAATAAATGAGGAATTAAAACTAATAAGAGGATTAAAATGAACAATGTAAACGGAACTATCTCAAAGCTGGGTGTGAGATCCCACACACAAAATGTATGAAGTGACTGGAAATCAGTAGGATTATCGCAGGTAATTTTCTGAATACCTGGGAGACAATCTCAAGAGGCTAATTTAATTTACTTAATACATATTAAAATAAAACTACACTAGTCTAAAATATTAAATGTAAACTGTATTTACAAGATTTACAGTAAAGTCCCTACTGTTTTAGGCAACAAATATTTTCACCTGCCTACTATACTCATGTTATATTAAGGTAGTTAATATAACATTTCTTTATATACATACACTAAGGAGAATGAGTATGTGTATGTTTATATAGAGAGATATCATCCATTCGTTTATGAATTACCTATGGCTGCTTTCATTCTGAACAGAAATGAGTAGTTACAAAAAACTGTATGGCCTATAAGCAAAAATATTTACTATCAGATCCTTTAAGAAGAAGTTTGGTGTCCCCTAAAACAGACAATTATTAATTCTAAAATTAGCTATGTAAAGGCATAAGCTCACAGTGGTGAATATATAAAGATGCCATGCCACAACTAGAGATTATCTTAGATAATCCCAGCTCTCAACTTCCATACCTATGTCTCTCACAAAAGTAGAAATAATTCTGATTTTTTACAAATCAGAAGACATCTGAAGACATTTTTGGTTGTCACAACAGAACAGGGGGTTCTACTGGCATACAGTGAGTAGAGGCCAACGGTGCTGCTAACCACCCTAGAATGCAAAGGACAGCTCCCCACCAAAAAGAATTATCCAGCCCAAAATGTCAACAGTGCCAAGGCTGAGAAATCCTGCTCTAAAAGAGGCTGAGGAAGCAGGAGTGTGGAAAGGGCTCTTCTGCAGAAGTACACTGTAGTGAAGATGCCTATAACAAAAAGAGAACCCGTTTAAGCCTGTTCCAGTAACACCTGTAGTGAGGGCAGCACAGTCAGGGTAGTCAAGTTTCTCTACCCAGCTTCTAAAGAGTCTTAAATTGTCTTTCACAAATAAAGGTCAAAATAGGACAGCCAGAGACAAATAAACACAGAATTTCCTGGTAACAGGCTTGCCTTACAAGAAATTCTAACGGAATCCCTTAAGACTAAAAGAAAATGATACCCAATGGTGACTTGAACCCATTGAAAGAAATGAAGATCACTGGAAATGATCAAATACATGGGTAAATATAAAAAAAAAATGAATATATTTTTCTCTTTTCTGAATTTCCTTAAAAGACAAACCTACGGAAAGCAATATCAGTGTATTTTTGCCTTTCTAACGTAAGAAGAGAGGTAAAAATGGAACTAATGGAACTGTGGTGGAGCAAAGTTGCTATGTTTTACCAGAATTAAGTCAGTATTAAGCTGAAGAGGACTATGGTAAGTTAAGATGCATAAAATAATCCTATAGCAATCAATTAAAAAAAATTTTTTTTAAGTAGCAAAATTAACAGAAGAATTAAAATGGCACACTGAAAAAATATTTGCTGAAACAAAAGAAAACAGTGAAGAAGCAATAGGGAAAAAAAAGATACAAGACATGGGAAATACATAACATAATAGAAATAAATCCACCTATATTATTATATTATTATTTTTATTTTTTATTCTTTTAAGGCTAGTCAAGTGAAGCATAAGTAAAGAAGGAACAAAGGAATCTGTAACCAGTTATGATCAAATACCACTGCACTGGGACCAGCCTCATTAGTTACATTAAATGTCAATGGACTAAAATAGTCCAACCAAAACACCAAGATCCTTGGCTATAATCCCAGCACTTTGGGAGGCCAAAGCAGGAGGATCGCTTGCTTCAGGCCAGGAATTCGAGACCAGTCTAGCTAACACAGTTTCCACAAAAAATAAAAAATCAGCTGGGTGTGGTGGCACACACCTGCAGTCCTAGCTACTTGGGAGGCTGAGGTAGGAGGATCACTTGAGCCCAGGAGTTCGAGGTTGCAGCAAACTATGATTGCACCACTGCACTCCAGCCTGGGTGACAGAGGGAGACCCTGTCTCTAAAAAAAAAAGACAAAGATTGGTCTGGATGAAAAACTTAAAAAAAAAAAAAAAAAAGGCAGATCCAACTAAGTGTTATCCGTAAGACACGTATTTTAAGGACTCCTCACAGAAAAATATAGGATGAAAGTAAAATAATAAAAAATGATATACTACACAAAGAATAATTAGTTCAAATGATGGGAAAGGGTATACAATGCAAACAGTAACCAGAAGACAGATGAGGAGCTATAATAAAATCACACAAAATAGACTTAAAACACAATATTTCTAGAGGCAAAGTGGGACATTTCATGATGACAAAAAAAGGTCAACATATCAGGAACATGTAAACAGTTACGAACAGAATCCCAAATTATATAAAGGGAAAAATGACAACCAAAAGAAGTTGAACATTCAACTATTACAGTTAAAAATTAAAATATTTGCTAGTACGACTAGACAGGCAGCCAGCAAAGATATAGAAGACTTGAACAACACTATTAACCAAGTTAACTTAATGGACATTTACAAAACACTCCACCCACCTAAGGCAGTATAGACATTATTCTTTGCAAGCACACATGGAACATTCTCCAGGATAAAAAGCATACTAGACCATATAACAAGTTACAATTCAAAGCACATACAAAATTGAATAAACCATTTGGAAAATCCTTAAATATTTGTAAGTTAACATGTTTCTAAAATACTCATGCTTCACAGAAGAAATCACATGAAAAATCAGAAAATAGATGAAACTGAATGAAAACTAAATAAAACACAAGATTATCAACATTTATGGGATGCAGCTAAAGCAGCACATAGACATTTAAACTCCCAGATTAGGAAAAGGGAAAAAAGGGCCTTAAATCAGTAATCTAAACTATACCTTCAGAGGAAAAGAGAAAATAAATGAAAAGCAAAGGAAGGAAAAAATAAAGATGAGAGTAGAAATAAATGAAATAGGAAACAAAATAGAAGAAAATGCCAATGAAGTCAAAAGTTAGTTCTTTGAAAATATTAACTAAATTCTTAAACCCTTAGCTAGACCAAGAAAAAGAGATCAGGCACAAATTATGAAAATCAAAAACTTGTGACCACTATTGATTCTTCAAAAATTAAAAAGGATTATGGGGGACTACTATAACTTTATGTCAACAAATTAGACAAGTTATATAAAATGGATAAACTCCTAGTAGACACCAATTAACAAAACGGAGTTAAGAGGAAATAGAAAACTTAAATAGTCCTATAACTAGAAATTGAATTAGTCATTAAAAATTTTCCCACAAAGAAAGATGAAGGCCCACAAGCCATGTAGCCACACTAGTAAATTCTGTCAAATACTTAAAGAAGTAACTCCAAACTTATTAATGCATAAACTCTTTCAGAAAACAGAGGAGGAACAGGAATACTCTCCAATTCATACTATCATCCCAATACCAAAGCCAGGCACACACCACAAAAAAATTCTAAAAATGTAAAAATAACTGGAGACTAAAATCCCTCAAAAACATATATGTAAAAATCTTTAATAAAATAGTAGCAAATTGAATCCAGCAACACACAAAAAGGATTAAACATTAGGAACAAGTCAGATTTATGCTAGGAATGAAGGTCAGCCTAATGTCTAAAGAGCAACTAATGTAATATACCATATTGGTAGAATAAAGGACAAAACCACATGGTCATCTTAAGAGACACAGGAAAAACAGCATTTGACAAAAGCCAAGACCCATTCATTATAAAAACTCTCAAAAAGTAGGAACAGAAGAAAACTTCCTCAACCTGATAAAGGATATCCACAAAAAAATGTATAGCTAACATCCTGCTCCCACCAATTCTATTCAACATGCAAGTTCTCACCAGTACAATACGGCAACAATAAATAAAAAGCATCCACGTTGGAAAACAAAGTTTTACATGTAGAAGACATGATTCTGTACGTAGAAAATACTAAGAAATACAAAGAACCAGCAAAAACCAGTGGGAATAAGTGTATCAAGTCTGCAGGTTACAAGATCAATATACAAAACCAAATTGTAGACTTCTATACTATAGCACAATGTGAAAATTAGATTTATAAAATTCCACTCAAAATAATTTTTTAAAAAGAAGATTTGTACAATGAAAACTACTAACCACTAAGAAAAATTATAGAAGATCTAAATAAATGGAAAAAATATTCCATGACCACAGATTAGAGGGCTCAATATTAACAATTCTCCCTTGTGCTCACTTTGGCAGGACATTTACTAAAATTGGAATACGGAGATTTTTAAATTAAATAAAAGAAAAAACCAATTCTGCCTTAATTAATGTATAAGATTCAACACAATTTCTATCAAAATTCTAGAAGATTCTTTTGTCCAGAAATAAGCTCATCTGAAAATATAAATAGAAATAATGCAGGACATCGAGAATAGGCAAAACAATTCTGAAAAAGAACAAAGGTGAAATTTAAATTTCTCCATATTAAAAAGCCGTATTAAACTACACTAATCAAGACAATGTGGTATTGTCATGAGGACAGAAATACACTAACAAAACAGAACTGACAGTCCAGAAATAAGTCATTACATTTACAGTCTCAACCGACTTTCAATAAAGGTATCAAGGCAATTCAAAGTAAAAAGGATATTGTTTTCTACAAGTGGTACTGGAAAAATTTCCTAAATTCTTCCACCAAAAAAGTGAACTAAGGCCTTCACACTTCACACTATTAACAAAAAGTAACTCAAAATGGAACACAAACCTAATGTAACAGCTAAAACTTCTAGAAGAAAATAAAGAAGAAAATCTACGTGTCCTTCGGTTAGGCAAATCTCAGATATAATATCCAAAGCACAATCCATAGAAAGAAATTGATAAATTATACCTCATCAAAATTAAAAACTTTTACTGTTAAAAAGACATTAAGAAAATGAAAAGACAAGCCACAGATTGGGACAAAGTATTCACCCGTACATAAATCATGTATGGATGCTCCTCAACTTACAATGAGGTTATGTCCTGATAAACTCATCGTTAAATTGAAAATATCATAAGTCAAAAATGCATTTAAGGAGTCTCTCTGAACCTATTCTGATTTGGGGGACTGCCCAATAAAGAAAATTTTTGAGTATTTTAAACACACCTAATCTACTGAACTTCATAGTTGGCCTAGCCTACCTTAAATGTGCTCAGAATACTTATGTTAGCCTATAATTGAGTACAATCATCTAATACAAAGCTATTTTATAATAAAGTGTTGAATATCTCGTGCAATTTACTGAATACTGTATTGAAAGTAAAGAACAGAATGGTTGACATAAATACTCAAAGTACGGATTCTACTGAATGTATACAACTTTCATACCATTCTAAAGCTGAAAAATCATTTGTCAGGTACTGCGTGTACTGATAAATATTTGTCTCTAGAATTTTTTTTTTGAAACACCAGGCTAGAGTGCAGTGGCATCATCACAGCTCACTGCAACCTCCAACTCCTGGGCTCACGCGATCCTCCTGCCTCAGCCTCCCAAGTAGCTGGGACTGTGTGCCATCAAGCTTGGCTAGTTTTTCTATTTTATTTAGGGATGAGGTCTCGGTTGCTCAGGCTGGTCTCAAACTCCGAGCCTGAGCTTCCTGCCTCAGCCTCCCACCTCTGTCTCCCAAAGTGCTAAGATTACAGGCGTGAGCCACCATACCTGGCCCCTAGAATATTTTTTAAAAAAGAAGTATCAGTGTGCAGATGGGTGAATTTAAAAATAATAAAATTTTAAAAAATTTAAAAACCTGTTTAGTATTAAGACGAACAATCCAACTAAAAAAGTTGAAAAGATTTAGACATTTTACTGAAGACATACAAATGGCTAATGAACACATGAAAAGATGTTCAAAATCATTAGTCACTTAGGAAATGCAATTCAAAACCACGAGATATACAACCACCAGAATGGCTAGAACGAAAAAGAATGACAATACACACTAAGTACTGGTGACAACATGGAGAAACCAAAACCTTCAAATGTTTCTGGTAGGAATATACAAGGGTATAGTCACTTTGGAAAGCAGCATGATGGTATATAAAAAGTTAAATATAAACTTTCCAGACAACCCAGCAATTCCACTTCTAATTATCTAAGCAAGAGGAAAAAAAGTATGCCCACACAAAGGTACAATAGCCCCAAAATAAAGCAATCCAAATGTTCATCAACTGGTGACTGAATAAGTATGCAATGAAATATTATCACCCACTAAAAGGGAACAATTACTGATAGGCTCTGACATGGATGAATCTCAAAAAATTATGCTAAGTGAAAGAAGTCAGAAACAAAAGCCTCCATGTTAGGATTCTGGTACATAAAATTTCTAGAAAAAATAAATCTCTAGAGACAAAAGCTGATTAGTGGCTGTCTAAGGTTAGAGGTGTAAGAGATTAACTTCAAACAGGCATGAGGGAATTTTTGGGGGTGAGGAAAATGTTATAAAACTGGATTATGATAATGGTAGCATAGCTCTGTAAATCTACTAAAAAAATATTAAATACAACAGTGTACTTTATAGGACGTAAATTATCTCAATAAAGCTATTTTAAAAAACATTAATGATACATAGGGCAAGAGACGGTAACCATGTTGTTTATCAGGCTATCTAAAATGCCTGGCTCAATGCATGGCATAGTAGATACTCACGTCTTTTCTGAATTTTAAAAAAAAAAAAAAGGACTATGGAGCATTTACCTGCCAATTGAACAACTATTGATTGAATTGCTGCATTCAATTATTAATTGAATACCACAAGCCAGGTGCTATTCTAGGCAACATGAGCCAGTGATGAATCAAGCAAAGATCCCCGGTATTTCCACACTCATAATCTAAGGACATGAGACAAATGAGGAAATAAATGATAAAAAGAAGGGGTATATTTAAAAAAAAAAAAAACAGGGTAGGGATGATAATAATAAGCATGTCTAATAGGCTACTTTAGGTTAGGTAGTCTAAGAAGACCTCTGAAAGGAGGTGGTCACATGGGCGGGAGCAGAAATACCCAAGTGGTTAGCCATGAGCAGGTAAGGAGAAACAACATCCCAGACAGGAAAGCACAGTCATGCCTTGGCGTGTTTAAGGGACAGAAAGACGATCAGAGTGGCAGATGCATAATGAATGATAAAGAAAATGGTATGAGCTGGGTCAAGAGCATTGTCAAGGGGCCAGACCGAATATGATCTTTCAAATTAGAGTAATGAATTTAGACTGCATTCTACGTATCACTGAACACCATCAGATAATTTTAAGTTTTATAAAATGTGTATACTATCTCTCCCACAAAAACCTTTTCAATAAAGACATTTCACAGTTCTTTAATAAGTTAAAGATTTGAATAAGACCTAAGCATGATGGCTCCTGTTATCAAAGATTTGGATTTAAGATGTTTTCTAATGCTTGTCAGATTGTATACCTTGTATACTTCATTTCAATTATATCCATCATCTTGTAACAACAGTGAGCAGGTCTGATGTTTCCTATTTAACACTTAACTAATTGCATTAGCAACTGAATTAGCATTAACTAATTCAAACTTTTGACAGACAATATATGCTTTCCTCCGTAACAGGCTAATTTTTTTGCCTTCTGTCATTTATAATGAAACATTTTACTACTGTCATCCCTACCTCTGTTTAATGATTTGCTTTCCCCAAACCAGGCCATCTGTTTGTTTTCCCTAAGGTCTATTGAGAAAGTTAAAAAGCATTGGCATTTCAGACATTCTAGCATCTTTTGAAATACACAGGAAGGAGCTTACTTCTCCGGCATAATAAAGTGCAGCAAGGACCAGAGCTCTTTGAGGGAATTCTGAAGAGGGGTCCCCGTAATCAGGAGCCTATGGTTGGACTTGAAATCAATCAGAGTTTTATACAATAAAGAGTCATCATTCTTCAACCGATGGGCTTCATCCACTCCCAGAAAGGCCCAGTTAATACTGCCCAGCACAGTCTAAAGTAAAAACAAAACAGAACGAGCCACCAGGTCAGAAGGGATCCCAAAAGTGCTTTCAAGTGTTAATTATCTCTGTTACAAATACCATCACAAAGGTATACACAGACACGTTTATTCTTCACTGACTTAATATACATTAGGACTCTTCTGTTTATTCTGCTAGTTGCCAAATCAGTGTCTATTCAAAAGACTACATCATCATCTAAAAGTATAGGCAGGCCTCTTCCACCAGGTATTACTGCATGCCCCAGAGCACGAACACAAAAATTGGTACGCTGGGCAGAAACAAAACAAAACCAAAATCCACATGTGTATTCTCCCCCTCATTAAGATCCTGCTCTTGCCTATTCTCCACCCAAGCCCTGAAGCAAAGAAACATCAAGAGACACCAAATTGAACTTGTGTGCACTTATTATCAATGGGACCTACCTACCTATATTTCTTGGTAACTGAAGAAAAAGGTATTTTTAAAGAGCTTCATTGTCTGTACTCCTCACAGAGACCATTCTGTTCCGGAGAAATGCCTTAACAATGATATGATGGGAAGTACCTGAGATGGCATTCAAGCCGAGTTTCCAATAACTGACTATAATCTCAGGTAAGTTACTGGCCTCAATACCCTTCCATTCTGTTTAATTCAATTGGACTAGGTGACCTAAGGTCCCCTTCAACTCTAAGGTTCTGTTTTCTATTTATAACCTTAATGTTCTATGAGGAATTTTTTGGTTGTTCATTTGCTTGGTTTTCTAAATAAAGAAAGAAAAATAACATGGGAGGTACACATTCTACCATTTGGACAAGTCACACTGGACAAAATTTAGCCTTTTAGCTACCAATTACATACCTTATCTTTTAAGAGGATCTCATATGTCGTTATAAGTGCATTGAACTTCAGCCTTTTGGTTTGGGAATGAATCCATTCATACTCCCGTATCTGTAAGAGAAAATGGTAATTAAGACACAATTTCTACTTCTACCTTTGTATAGAAGTCTTGTAATAGATGCAACAGAAACATGCCAAATAAAAAAATAAATCTGACTAGAATTTAATGAATACCTCATATATTCTATTAATTAAATTGACCTAAGCAACCAAAGTATCTGTAAGAGTTAGAATTAAAATACTGACCACTGAGCAGCAAAATCTTTATTGCCAGACTTCAAAGAAATTGGCCCCCAGAGACACATGTGACCAAGAAAATGAGTTTTGTCAGCAATAAAGTCATTTCACCACTCTGGTGACCTGAACTAAACTAGAGATCTGCCAGATCCCTAGAAATTTCTTAAAAACATGTAATTTGTTTACATTTTGAATAGAAAAATTCATTAACAAGTAAAACAAATTCCAACCTCTGGCTCAGTAAGAAAGTTCATTAATCATAGATGAGAGAAATGTGCCCAAGAAAAAGGGAGGCTTATAGGATAAAAATATAATTCAATAATATAAAAATAGTATCAATGTAAAGGCACACAAAAACTAACACATTCATACTGAAGTACAACCAGACACTCAGCAAGCACAAAGGCTCATGACAAAGCTCTTGCAGTTTGGTTGTCAAGTTAGGAACTGGAGAACAGGACACTGAGTGCTTGCAGGTGAGTGCCACCAAGTGGGGAAAAAAGAACAAAGGAGTGTTGGAGACTACAAAGAAAATTTCCGTGACTCCACAATTTTTCAGAGTTCACGTGCTTTATTTGCCTTCACATTTGGAAGCGTATTTTTTTAAACTGTTTTTCTTTTTTCCCTCTAATGGTTAACAAGTGAGTCAACAAAGCTAAGAACTATTATATACTTAGAAACTCAAAATGAGGGCAATGAAATCTGCCAGGGTTTTGGATAGCCAATTTTAATGAAAGTATTTAACAAAAATAAATTTGAAAATATGATTACAACATATATCTAATATTTGAAGATTCCTGATGGTTTGCTCTTATTAAGAGCAATTTCCCAGAAATGGTTCACATACAGTGGTGAGAGAACAAAGCCCTAGACCAGATACGCCAGTGTCCCAGTTCCAGCTCTGCAACATTCTAGCTGACCCAGGGACAGGTGTTAGACTCCCTGAGACAATTTCTTCATCAGTCAGCTGGAAAGCATACCATCAACTTTAAAGACTACCGTAAGTATAACAGGTAATATACATAAGCACCCACAAAATGTCTGGCATACAGTATGTGCTTTATAGAATAGTCCATAACAAGAAAAGATTTGCTAAACAAAGATAAACGTAAGCCACTGCGTTGTAAATTCATGATGCCCAAATAAAGTTTGGTAACAGGCGAATAATTTTCATTTCCGTAGCCCTAAAATGACTTGTTTTCCTTTATTTTTAATTCCTTTCTGAAAAAGTTATGTAATCTGTTTTAAGAGATTGGGAAATAAATTCTAAGGATTCGATTATTTTCAGTAGTATCTCTCTGTTCAAGTAGCAAAAATAATATTAATGTTACACAAAGTACTAACTCCATCTTATAATACTATATAAAGTGGTCTTAGAAACATAAAGGACAGAGAAGAAAAAATACTGCAATCCACCTAAGAGAGAGTCTCATTCATACATTGCTATTGCTTTTCTTTAAACAGTAAACATATTATTTGTTAAAAAATACCTGAGTTGCATTTTTGTAACACACAAATCTCCTAATATTGGAGATATAGCACAGTGTCAGAATAATAATTTTACTAAAGACTTTATTAATAATTCGACTAAAGGCTTTAAGTCAATTTCCAAATTATATTTATAACACAGATTCTATCCCAACTCTTTTTGTTTACACACCGTATTTCTGCTCATCAGGTCACCTATGTAAACCACTACGTTAATCTCTGGTGCCCAGATTTCAAACTCCCTCTGCCATGAGGTGAGGGTGGATAAAGGGACGACTATAAGAAAGGGGCCATACAGCTGGTGTTGGTGGAACAGGTAGGAGAGGAATGATATGGTCTGGATGGTCTTTCCTAGGCCCATTTCATCAGCAAGGATTACACTGTTACTTCTGCAGAAAGAAACAAAAAAGAAAACCAAAAAAATCATCAGTTCATCAAAAAACAGCATGTGCACAAATAGCAATGACACCAATGCTTCACGGCGACAGCCAAGCAAGGCATCATTCACGAGCCTCAAAGGTATTTCCTCTCATCCGCAATTACTTAAGCCTCCTACGTCAGGAAGAAAGTAGAAGCCATAAATAGTAGAACAAGTGATCTAAGTATAATCAAGGTTTAGATTACTATGACAGCCTACTAACAACATGTTCTTTACCTTGATTTAGGCATTTTACATTATCTTCCATAGGCTACGCCTTATAATAGAGAAGGAAGGTTTTGTTAAAGGTATAGACAAGCACATAACCTTGAGATCAATCCATAGAGAAAGCATAGGCAAACTGACTACATCCACCGCTAGTAAGCCCTAGAGCCTGCCCAGTCGCATACCTTTGCTCAAATTACCCTCCCCATTCTACTGCGTGCCACTACGTTGTTTAGTGCTATATACACTATTCCCTAGACCTACATGCATAGGTGCATAGGGCTTGTTTTAAATACACTACAACCTAAAGCAGGGGCAGGCTACAGATCAGATTTGTGGACCCCACCTTAGATCTACTTGAATGGGAATATGTGGGAAAAGGCTCCGGATTCTGTATTGTCAACAAGCACCTTTGGAGATTCTGATGCAAGTGTTCCTTGGGCCACAGTTTGAGAAAAAATACTCCAGGAAACAGCTGGATTTTAACAGGATATTAATAGGAGAGGATTGTCCAGATATAAGAAAAAAACTGAAGAAATGACCAGAGTTAGAAAAATATATTTGGGAAACAGAAAACAGCCAATTTTATGGCTGGGAATTTTACTGTCTCATCTGATACCTTGTTTAGATTTCAAGATAACCGTAGCCTTATTCTGGTTTTACAGATATAAAACTTTCAAGAGATTTATCAACTTTCCTAGAATAGTTTCTCTACTGGAAATTTGATGTTTTTACAAGTCATTAGGATTAGGATGACTGATACAGGCTTAGCTTTGTGTGAAAACCTAGGTAATGAGTAGTGCTGTTCATATTGCTTTAGTTCTACGGTATATTTGCATTTAGAACATTTTAGCACAGTACATTTAGAATGATTGCCTTTGATAGCCTTTTGTAGTTCTGTGTGTGTGAGAGTGTGTAAAACACTAATTAAGAACACTGGTTTCATTCCACATGAGCATTATACAGTGTATATAGTAGCTTGCAAGAGATTATGACGATTGTCATTAAATTTTAACTACATTCATTTAACATTTTTGAACTGTCACCTTAACAATGTTAAGCATCTAGACTAAAAGCCAAAATATAATTATTGCTGCCTTTCTAAAACCCAAAAGGTAGTTCTGTATTAAATCGAAATGTATACTAGCCCAGTTAATGGCACTTACTGAGGTATAGCATAGCTGCTTAGCTGTATTTGAGATTTTCCAGTCAATGCTTAATGAAAACTTCTTTCTTATAAAAGATGCCAGTATCACTTTCTGAGAAATGAACTGCTATATATTTAATGTAAAAATTCTTATACCAAACAGGATAAACTTTTGACTCCTGTTTTTCGTTTGTGCATTAAGTGGGATAATACTTAATTTTTGCAGTTGAATTTGAACATTATGTAACCTAGCTACTTTGGGGTGGTCTTAACATGTTTTCCTGGTAATTTGTTCCATTTCTGCATTCCTGCCTGTAAACAAAATGACAGTGACACTTTATCCTTATTTTTTTTTCTCATTTTTGGTTTATGTCTAGTCTATTTTAATTAAATATGTATAAGAAAAGAAAATAGCCCATTTGGCAGGAAATCAGGAACACATGTATGACATAAGGTTGCAAACATTATTAAAAGGTTCATTATTAAAAGCCACTGAAGGTTTGCACATATATAAATACATGCTCAGTGAGCCAGAGAAATCTAAAAGTAATATACAAGGTAAAAGCAACCTAACTGATTAGAAAAACAGAACATTTAATTCACCAAAACGAGAGAAAACATTTAAAACATACATTGTGTTCCACACAATGGCTAGTTTGAGGGGAAAAGTACAGCAAAGAACAAAGCGGATCACACTAGGGGAAGGGAGAATGGAAAGTCATACCTCTAGAAATCTCAGGTACACCTGCTTTTCTGTACAGTTTAGTTAGACACAGTAATTTCCTTATATTTCTCTCACCTTTTCACACTACTGAAGAGGAAGCAGAGTTTGGTTTCTACATGATTTCCTCTCCCTAGCAAACTGTCACTATCTGCATATACAGATTAAGCAGATTTGAATTGATTCACCTGTTTTTCTGAAACCAGATCAAAACAGCACATTACTTAATGCAACATGTCTGGGACCAGGGCTTAACAGTTGGGCTCTTTTAAGTTAACTTTTATTTCTTCAGTTTAAAATAAAAAAAAAAAAAAATGCCAGCCAAAGATGGTACAAGGAAACTGTGTGACTTTAGACAAGGTACATGGCACCTTTGCTCCTAAGAGCTCTCAACTATAAAATGAGAGGGTTAAATTATACAACTTCTTAAAGTTCATCTAGCTTTTTACCTAACTTTTAGGAAGATAAGGTCCCACTATCCTCTGAAAGGAAAATCATTTTCAAGCAATTTAGAACAGTTATACCAGGCCTATGTCCTCAGTCATACAAAATGAAGTTTCTCAAGATATTTAACTTTCATAGTTGAATATTAAATATTGTATTAGATTCTACACTACAAAGAGTAGTAGATGGTTCACTTGGGAAACAGTCGTTGTAAATGTACCTCTATAGCTAGAAACTGCCTTTTTGGCATTGAAAAAAATCCGTGTTTTTATTTTTAGACGGCACTTTAATTCTGAAATAAAGATTTTTGCTTTACTATAAAACACTAAAGAAATTAAGAGTTTGCATGTATGGAAAGGAATTTGTAGGTGGGCATTAAAGGTACTTTTCACACTGTATGTTCAGTAAGAACAGTGAAATCATGTCTGTCTGGGTTCGTTGTTCAATTCTCAAGGCCGAGATAGGTCCCTGGCATTTAGCAATTAGGAACTGCTCGAATTTGTGACTGAATTTGGAGAAAGAAGCGTGTTAAGTACTGCCCAAAAGTACCTTTACACCTCAAGAGCTGTCACCGTCTCATCTCTCTCGCTCTTTCTTTTTGTTCCCCCAAGATTAAGGAGTAAGGATATTTTCACAGGTCCAACCATCAGAGACCTTCCTCTACCCAGGACAGCCTATAGAGGTGGTGAAATCACACACTCTACAGCATTACCATAATGCTGCAGAAGTTAAGCTAAAGGTTTCCCTGACCTAAAAAGAAAACACACGCAAAACAGATGTTTTCTTCTAAGAATAACTAACTCCTTCCACACTAAAGATTTGGGCAAATTAACTTGCTATTTACATTCATGAGTAACATTATGATACAGGTTTCTGGCTATGACAAATTACCCCGAAAATACTGAAATAACAAAGTACTCTTTACTTCAGAATAAAATGGTATTACACATAAATAAAAACTCCCAAGAGAGGCTTCTCTCAATCACATGATTTTATTTCTGTAATACAGAGTATTAAGAAGTAATTCTTTGCATCTAACAATAAAGAAGCCAAAAACAGTAAAGAAAATTTCAAACATATTTTTCTACCTACTTGCACCAGGAATGAGCAAGCCAGTTGAGACCTTCTAGCTGATAATCTCGCAGCTCCAGATTCTCCCCTCCTAAATACGCTGGCTGTTTCTTTAAAGCTACAAATCGTGGTCTCTGCTTCAGGGCCTGATAAACAAAAATTGACAAAGCCCAGGTCTGAGAAAATTTTCTTCCTGCTCCTATGTTAAAATGCTAGCCACAATTTACATACCCTGCACCAAAGTGTAAAAATTTAAATTGCACATATAAGCCACCACCTCCATGCACCACTTTCTTCACGGTCTACATTCCCAAAGCCAGAGTTCACCCTAAAATAAAATACTTCTTAGTTAACTTCCTCCTTTCCCAAAATAAGTTTGTGAACATCATTAAGTAGCACTTTATTTTCATATCTTCTCTACAGTATGGCAGTAAGAGTCTCCTACTCTCAGAGTTACCTTTATCATTTTCTAAACACTACAAAATAATGCCTCTGCAAAAATCTGTCATATGCTAACTGCAGCTGAACTTTACCACAATGGATCTGTACAAAATCTGAAACACAGCCCACCTACCTTAAACCCCCAATTGTGTGAGTTTGGTTTTCTGAAGGAAGGTCTTCACCTCCAAAGGTTTGAAGAACAGCATTTTAGTAAGACCAAGTGTCTATGATTTGCACAAAAGGTGGATTCTGTGGCTGAATCAGTTTGGGACACAATGGATCAAAAATTATACAAATTTCTTTACTCATGACTTTTCAAAGTCTAACATGTGTGTCTATCGCGTAAGTTTCCAGGAGAAATTCATTCAGAAATGCATCCCAAAGTTATTTGGCCACAGAAATCCTTTCACAGGGAGCATTTCTCTGAAGATAAGTGTTCTATGGAGTCTATTATTAGAAGTATCATCCTAATAAGAGTATCTGACAAGGTTATTGATGGTTTCAGCACTCCTGTGAGGGTATCTGGCAGTGAACAGAATCTGACTCCTCACTCTTCACCCTCCAAAAACCAACCATCCATCTACTCTTGTCAAACCTACCCCATAATTGTTCTCCCACCCAATCCTTCTACACCACTGCTACTTAGAGCTTGTCCTCTCACTAATTCTTCATTCATGGACTTCTATGACATCTTACTGGCTGGACCTTCTGGCTTTAATAATTACTTACTCCAGAGTTTCTTACACACTGCCATTAGATGAAGCTTTCTAAATAAAACACTGTTTTCATCCTGCAGCTACTCTATCCCATAAGATAGAGTCAAAATAACCTTCAAGGTAGTCAAGACACACTTTTGACCTCAAAGCACTCACCAACATTATCCCCCTTTTCCACCACTGGGGTCTGAAAGTTCTTCTATTGCACTGAAAGAATCTTTCTCTTGATACCTTTCACAGGAGGCCAATACCCTGGCCTGTCTATCCAGCAGAACCAATCCATGCTTCAAGGGCCGGGGGCAGTGCAAGCACCACCACTTGCTCTTAAAACCCCCTAAATCATCACTGGAGCAAAGACACTTCTACCTGTACTTCCCTGACCACATATTCCCTATCACACCTGTGTGACCTGCAGTTCCACAGTACCTTCCACAGATAGAATTTTGGTGTCGTTAACTTGAACATCATCCTCTCAGCGACAGAGCCCATGTCTGATATATACTTTTATTAATTTGAAGACTCAAGCACAGCACTTTCCAGATGGAATAAATTCTAAGGAAAAGCATTTGTACAGCTAATCTAGCAAATAAGATTATATATTTACTTTCTATCTTAGAAGTCAAAGACGCTCTCCCCTTTTCCTGTCACTTCTCTTTTAAAATACCTAAATCCTTTCAAGTATTCTCCACAACAGGTCTATTTCTAATTCTGTAAATTATAAGATTAAAGAAGTCAGCAAAGCCACTATACAATTCATCTTCTCCTTTTGCTTTGTTTTCTTTAATGTCACATTTAAGTCATCCTTTTTAACTTCAAAATAGGAATCATTTACTTCCGTAATATTTTCTCTTCTCAATGTCTACGTGGCAAACCCTTTGTATCCATACATCTTTCCCCTGAAAAACCAAAAGCCAACAATCACCACACCTTGCATTCTCTTGTAGGGATGGTTTTTGAGTTGTTCCTACTGTGGAAGCTATCGATGCAGTTCTGAAATTTCTTTCCAATCAGGGCTTCATCTTCCCAGCTACACTCTGAATAGGGCAGTCCCATCCATTTGCAAAGATATTCAGGTTCATTTGAAGGTGCCGGCTTTCGACTATGAGCTATTTCGTATACAGAAATTTACAGATCAGCAACTGTCAATTAAAGATGGGAAGTGATGTTCTGTTTTATGCATAACCAATGAAACACCAGGTGATAAAACTAAATAATCTGCAAAACATGAACTGCTCTTAAATGCTAAACATTTGTACGTAAGATCTCTTGCTTACCTGGAAAATCTGTTTGACCCAATGTAGATTTACTTGTCTTCACAGCTAAACAAATGCAAAGTAAGACAGAAAAGTTACAACTATAACCAAGAAAAAAAGAGAAATTTTAGGTTCTATGAATAAGAACACATATACATTCTACCATCTCACATCTTAAAAAATAAATCCTTCTCAGGCTAGCACCCTGATTCTCTGTTCCCCTTTATGAGACTCCCTCAAAGAGCTGTTTAAACTCACTACTCATCTCCTTTTGTCTTGAACCCACCCTGATCTGGCCTATACCCCCATCACCCCACGGATCCCTTCACCAGTGTCAGTCCTGTTGCCAAATTTTCAAGGACCTCATGGTCCTTTGACTAACAGCATTCCCTCCTTCTCGGCCATGTGAATTATTTGGCTTCCAGTAGCCCACTGTCTCTCAGCTCTCCTCCTATCTCACTGGCTGTTCTTTCTCAGTCTCCTCTGCTGACTTCTTTCTGACTTCCAAAAGCTGGAAAGCTCTCAGACTTCCTCTTCTCACCATGTACACTCTATTTCTGATGATCTCGTTAAATTTAAGGCATTAAGTACTACCTACACACTGATAAATTCCCAAACATAAATCTCCAGCCTAGACTGAGTTCTAAGCTACAGGCTTACATATGCTCCAGACTTCATAATATCATCCACTGAGATGACTAAGAAATATACCAAACTTACAAATATTAAACAAAGCTCTTGGTTTCCACTATAAAAATCAGCTCTTCTTTTCATCTTTCCATTTCAGTAAATAATGTCTCTTCTCCTGTAAGCTCAAGCCAAAAACCTTTACATTATCCTAATACCTCTTTCTCTCATCCTCCACATCCAAATTTACCAGCGTTATCTTGCTAGCTTTTGCTTCAAAATAAATCTACACATCAGCCTCGTCTCAAAAAGTAACACATTTTTTAATTTACATTAATCCCAAAAGCAAAAGCAATTATTCCTTGAGCTCAAACACGGCTAAATTAAGTTTCTGTGTACTTACCTATTACTCTTTCTACTATCTGATACTGTTTAATCAACTCTGAGGCCAGCTCCTGTTGGCAGTTGAAATATTCCACATCTTCAGGAGAAACTTTCCCTAACCTGGATGAAAGACAGATGAAAGAAAGAAAAAGTTAATCCTAATTAGAGTTTGGGGATCCATAAACAATGTATCAAGGTAAAAGTCAAAGGTGAAAAAGAAAACCTATTTTAACTTCCATCTTTCCCTTTAGTGATCTTTACTAGTAATTAGGCCAGGGATTTTATTAAAAAAAAAATACTTTTAGAAAACACTAAAAACCTTAGACTCATAGGAAGGTATACCAGTTGTTTGCCCCTCTAATGTGTTATACCTAGGAAGAAACCTAAAAGTAACTATTTCATGTGATAAATTCATATATCTAAACAGATCAGGACAATAAAACTATCTTCCAGATTTAAAAAAAAATAGCTTTTCTCATAAATGTATGAGTTTATGTATCAAGACTGATTTATGACATTTTTGGAAAACTAGTTATTCTTAGTACCAAAAATCTTTAAAAGCAAAGCAACAGCAACTTGGTATTAGATATTACTGTATTTCAGAGGATTTCAAATTCCTAATTACTTTATAAACCTACTCCTCTACCTTAGGGGTACATATTTTTGGTTTTGAGTCAAAGGAAAAATATATAATTTACTAAAGTAGCACATTTTGCATAGTAGTAAAACCAGAATTAGAACCATTTGTCCATAATTCTCGGAAGAAAGATTACCTGATCACATTGCACTGACAGGTATTTCTTCAGGTTGAACCCGATAATCTCATTACTCACTTTATGTGTGCTATAGGACCACATATTTCTCATATGCAACCTAATGCATGCAAAGCTGTAAGTAAACTAAAAACACAACGGACTGTAACAGTTTTAGAAGTTATCTATTCATTTCCTTCGTATCATTTCTGCAAATTGTGTAAAACCAAGATTAATTTTAAGTGTATTATAACATAGAGAACTCCAGAACGTTAACTCCTCACATTTAAGCTATCCCAGCCTAACCACAGGAAAATAGCAAGGTGTTTAAGAAATGCACTCTGGAGTCAGGCTGCCAGAATTCAAATCCTGGGTCCACTTGGGAGAGATGGGTCCACTATTCCCATCTAAAAAACAGGGTAACAACAGTACAAATCTCATGCATTTATTCTGAAGATTAAAGAGATAATTGTGTGGAAAATGCTCAATGAACTAGTTAGTATTATTAACTCTAAAGACTTGGTAACCACACACAAAAATATATAGTCTTCAAGGTCACAATTTTATAAAATAGAATTATAGATGGCTTCATGTTCAGATGATCAAGGCAAAAACTCTGAGATCCTAGACAACCGTGTTCTCCATGCATTATTTAAAAACCAAGCCTTGTCTCACGGAAAATATATTTTTTTAATCCATGATGGAAAATGTACCATTGCTTGATTTCATCCTCTTTCTTCTTGAAATTCTCTAGTTTTTTTATGCCTTTTACTTTCTGTTGCTGTAAGGATTCTTCACTCTCCCATGTGCTGTGAATATAAGACCAACCCTTCCACTTGATGAGGTACTGGATTTCACCTTCATCCTTTTCAGTGTCAAAGTCACCACTAGGGTCTCCATTAGCTTCAACTGCATATACAGTAGTAGAAGCTCCAGTGGCTGTAAAAGGATTAAATTAAACTTTAAACAGAGTATATTAAACTAGACATTGAAAAGTTTCCCAAGTAAGCAATTCTCTAAATTTACCACCCACTGTGGTCTTTGACGGTGGTCTTCATGTAGCTCATCTGTGGTTATGACATTACGTATTCTTACATTGTGGTAAATTAATGTTAACTGGAGGTAAGTTGAGATACTCATTTTTAGTGTCTGGTTGGAAACTAGTTTCCCATTTTTAAAATTGTTATTTTAGAAAATTACGCGGCTCTTGTGTAGAATAATGCATTTTGTAGTTTATATGGAAATGATTTCATGAATCAGGCAGATGGGGCTGTTTGTAATCATCACCTTAGTGAGGGTCTCCTGATGTTTGCCTGAGATTGGGTCTAATGGCTGTACTATAAAAATATATTCTGAATAAAGACCAGTCATTTATCTCAACATTTAACCAAAAAAAAAAAAAAATGAAGCACCAAATGATGAAGCACCAAAATCCTTTACTTGAAATAAGCAGAAACTCATAAATACTCATTTGATCAATAATTTAAAATATTTTTAAAATGTAAACCCAATTTTTATTGTATTCCAAAATCTGCAGATAAAATCAAAGCAATTCCTTCTCCAAACAAAATAAAAATAAAGCACCAACACCCTTTTGTTTTGGTCCCTTACTAACTCAGAAAACAACACTTTCTGTCCAGGAATAAAAATAGAAAATCAAAATATACTCTCCCCCAACAAATGTCCCCTCACCCAAAGTTCCTTATTAACTCTCTTAACCTCAAGTGAAGCCAGAATGAGAAAACAAAAAAAGACAAAGGGAAAGGAATTAAGTATTATGTTGATATTTCCTTTATGGAAAGGTTACTTTAGAGCGATTAAGTTATGAGATATCTAATTTAGATATTGAAAAATCTTCACTCTATTATCCAAATAAGTACATAACCAGTTTGGTATTTTCAGAAGATTAATAACAACTACAAGTAGATTTGGTTAATGTTAATCAGCAGGCATCTCTGCTACCTCACTGCTTTATGAAACATTAAGTGATCTATATTAGCTTAATTTAAAATCTTAAAGACATATTGGACACATTCCTTCGTCCTCAGCTCTGAAACATGAAGACTCATTTCACAATGAATACATACATGGACTGAAATTCATCACAGAAGAGTTAAAATACATAAAATCTGAACTTTACTGAGTAGATATAAAAAGTAACTTGCTTCCCAAATATGTATTACCTCCTTTCTTTCCCAGTCTTGAATCTAAGACCTTTTCAATAGTTTCACTGTTATCCTGTTGTTCATCAACTCCTTCTCCTGTCATTTCAATAAGATCATCTGAGTCAGTCTCAAAGTCATCATCTTCTTTATAACTGCAAAATGAAAAATGCTGAATAAATATCTGAAAATAAACTTATCTTTTCAGAATTAAATACTTCCATACATAACATCACTAGAACACGGAACCATACCCTTTTGGTTGCAACATGCTGTTTTATGGATTTGCCTTTCAGTAGGCGCAAAAGCTTATTTCTTCCCTATTAAGCTACTAATGTGTGCTCACAGATAACTGTAGGAAGGCTAACTCCTATTTCAAACTAAAAACACTATATATTATGTTGTGTAAGCAACTACAAGAGCCCTCCTATTTTTTCATTTTTTTTTTAGCATCAGATCATTACTACATAAACAAGGAAACTACCAAAGAAAGAAAAAGCATACTGAAAGAAAAAAATTGCTACTATTTCATCAGACAAAAGAGAAGCAATATTTCTAAGATTAAATGCTTCAACCCTGGATTTTGTCTCCCCATAACAAGAATATGAAACCTTAAGTACTCATAAACTGTTGGGAAATTCAACACATGTATTTTCTGGTAATAAAATATTAAACTGTAACCTTCCACCATATATTAACAACAAATGGCTTAAGAGTCATGAAAAAGTAAAACATAATCCTCGACGCAGTACTGTTATAGTAAGGAAAAGTGCTAAGCTACACACTAACATACTCAAGCTTAGTCCTAGCTTTGGAATTATTAATTGGATACACTGGGTAAGTTAATAGTATCTCCGGAACTCAGTTTCACCATCTCTAAGAAGACCAAAAGAGACCTCTAAAATCCTCTAAAAAGAAAACTCATAAAGGAAAATTAAATGTTTTTGATGCCTATAAAGTAAAATATTAGTATTTGCATATATCTATTTCTTTATTTCACTTTCTAATGCTAATATCCTATACTAAGCTTGATAAAATTATCATATCCAAGTATCAGTACATAAGCTGAATAAAGCTCAGAAAATTCTGAGGGCCAGATGCGGTGGTTTACACCTGTAATCCTGGCACTTTGGGAGACTGAGGAGGGAGGATCGCTTGAGACCAGCCTGAGCAATAGCAAAACCTTATCTCTACAATAAAAACTTAGCCAGGTGCAGTGGTGCACACCTGTAGTCCCAGCTACTTGGGAGGATGAGGAGGGAGATCGCTTGAGCCCAGGTGTTTGAGATGGCAGTGAGATATGATCAAACCACTGCAGTCCAGCCTGGGCAGAGTGACACCTTGTCTCTTAAAAAAAAAAGAAAAGAAAAGAAAAAGAAAAAAAAAGAAAACTTTGATTCAAAGAACAATTCCAAAGTGAGAATATATAATCCAAACATCTTTCCTGAAAAAGAATATGATGAAATGAATATAACGCCACTAAGCCACCACTAACAGGACGTGAACTTGAAGCAAATCTCTATAGGAATGAAGGCTTACAATGAGCTATTGCTAGTCTTTTCATATTCCCTTTGACTCAATATCATTCCTTTTGCAAGAAGGCTGACCAAATTTCCAAAAGTAACTTCAGGACATAGGTTGTTATTTTTGCCTATCAAATGCACAATTCTGGACTTATCAGAACCAAGTTCTAACCCTCACCCTCACACCAATGAAAAAGTTTGGGGGCACAACTTACCTAACATTTTTAGCTGCTCTTCGACGAGTCTGCCTTTTGGGAGCTTCATCATCTTCATCATCATCATCAGAAGAATCTGGCTTTTTTCTCTTTCCACGCTGAGTCTTAGGTTGCTTTTTAACACGGGGTTTGGGCACTGTTCTAAAATGAGAAGAGAAAAAAATGACAAAGTTTTCACTTTATCATTTGGTGCCTACTTCAGATCTAAATAACAGTATTTTCCAGAGCAGTGGTGCATAGAGCTGCGGTCCCCCACCTCAGGGCCAAGGACAGGTAGCAGTCCGTGCCCTGTTAGGAACCAGACCACACCGCAGAAAGTGAGCAGCAGGCACGAGAGCAGCTTACAGCTGTTCCCCATTGCTGGCATCACCTCCTGCGCTCCACCTGCCAGATCAGTTACTATCTCCCATCACCCCCAGATGGGACCTTCTAGTTGCAGGAAAACAAGCTCAAGGCTCCCATTGATTCTGCATTATGGTGAGTGTAATTGTTTCATTATATATTACAATATAATAATAATAAAGTGCACAATAAATGTAATGCGCTTATATCATCCCAAAACCATACTGTCCTACCCTCCACCAGGTCCATGGAAAAATTGTCTTCCATGAAACCGGTTGCTGGTGCCAAAAAGGTTGGGGACCGCTGATACACAGGAATGTAACATTCACTTGGGGTATGTTAAAAATGCATATTCCTGAGTCCTAATCCCTGAGATTCTAATTCACTAGAAATCTGCATTTCCAATATGAAGGTCATCAAAAATACATACACAGCATGGTATGATGGTATCTCTTTGGTAGGCAATTCAGAAATATCTATGAAACTTAAAAATACAACAATTTTCCTTGCAGGAATAGATCCTACAGACATGCACCCACCTATACAGGCATAATAAGGTAGTCATTATAGCATTATTTACAATAACAAAAGATTAGAAAACTCTAAAGGTTCTTCAACTGGGAACTAAACAGTACTAAGTGGCCATAAAAATAAACAGAGTACTATGTAGTCACAAGAAAAGAAAAAGGGAGTTTTCTGTGTACTGACACAAAAAAAGTTTCCAAGATGAGGAAAGAAATATGCAGAACAGGAAGCACAGAATGCTATTACCTGTGTATAGGGAGTAAAAGACAAGAAATTACTACACATATATTTTTCTCCTAAGTGCATAAAATATACCTGGAAGACTACCTAAGAGACTGTGCCCTGCCACAGACCTCCTGGAACACACTAGGGAGATGGCTGCTCTGCAGATTCCCATGTACATCCCCTGCTGACTCCCATGAAAGCCAGTGTCTAGAAGCTCTCTGGATAAGGGAATCCTCAAATATTCCATCAATAATAAAACAGTGAAAGTATTAAGAGAAGGAGAGAAATGGAAACTCATAATTATAGTCACGTTACTCTCATGCCTACCATAACCAATCCTAGACAAGTAAGGATTTTAAAAATACTGAGTAATATTCTAAAAGACAGAACTGGAGTGACACTTCAGTTTTCAGAGCTTAAATTCAGATGAAAGAAGACAAAACTTAAGTTGATGAATTTCCTTGCAGGGGTAGGGGACAAATACAACTTCCGAGGCCAGAGGATGGCGAACTTTTCCTATAAATGCCCAGAAAGCAAATATTTCAGGCTTTCCCAGCCAAGAGGCAAAACTGAGGCCATGATATAGGTACTTACATAACAAGATGAAATAACTTTTCACAAAATTTGACTTTTTGACAAAATTAAAAATAATCATTAAGTATATTTATTGTGAAATATACGTATTAATGAGAAGAATAGAATTCTTTCTAAGGAGATAACATTTCACTTAATTGGGATTCAAACTTAGTGCTATCATAAAACTATAAATTATTAATATAAATGTTTATCTATAAAAGCTATTCTTAGCACACAGACCATACAAAAATAGGTGGTTGGTGGAATCTGGGCCAAATCCCATCCTAAGCAATACTACAACAAGGAAAATGCTCCTGGGGCCTGTCTGCCTCCTGTCTTCCTTTTCCTGTCACCAGCACCTTAGGCTGTCATCTTATCAAAAATTACCAAACTTCGCTGCTAATTCAGCCTACCTCCTCGTCACAATCAGAATCTCTGATTAGTGTTCTATAGAGTATATGAACAAGATAATAAACACTCAAGTATGCTTTAAACTAGACAAACAGTATTCTACTAAACTTAAGAATTAGTTCTCCCCAAAAGAACTGGTAAACTGGCCAACCAGGGAGTTTTTTAAGAGCTGAAGACATATTCACCCCACCATAACTAGTCACTGTGAAGAAGCATGAAGATCTACACAATGCAGGCTGGCACAAAGTGAACCACAGACATCTACAACCCAGAATCATAACACACCGTTATCTGATTAAGGCCCTCATTCAGCATGACATCATCCTTCTCAATCTAACACAAATCAACCTCATCCAGAAGCAGAGATTAAGCAAACAGTGCACCTTCTGGGGGCAGGTCTTCTGGCTTTCACTTTCTTTTGCTCTGGCTCACTCTCTGCACTGGTACCTTGTTCATGTTCGTCTTCTGAGGGCTCCCGTTTCCATTTTTCTCTGCGATCAAAAGCCAAACAAAATAATTTTTTTCTAAAAGAATTCTTAAGCTAAATGATCGAAAAAAACCAATTTCAATCTGATTATCCAAAAGGTAGAACATGCATATTTTAGATATGGTAAAAGAAATTTATTCTAGCTCCATGCAAATTATGGTAGTGATTCTTCTTGGACTATATATAACATCTATTCCTATTTTATCTCTGGTAACAAAATTAAACATAGAGGCGAGGCGCAGTGGCTCAACCCTGCAATCCTAGCACTCTGGGAGGCTGAGGCAGGAGGATTGCTTGAGGTCAGGAGTTCAAGACCAGCCTAAGCAAGAGCGAGACCCCATCTCTACTAAAAACAGAAAAAAATTAACTGACCAACTAAAAAATAGAAAAAATTAGCCGGGCATGGTGGCTTGCATCTATAATCCCAGCTACTCGGGAGGCTGAGGCACAAGGATTGCCTGAGCCCAGGAGTTTGAGGTTGCTGTGAGCTAGGCTGATGCCACAGCACTCTAGCCCAGGTGACAGAGCGGGACTCTGTCAGAAAGAAAGAAAGAAAAGAAAAGGAAGAAAGAAAGAAAAGAAAAGAAGAAAGGAAAGATGGGAAGAAAGGGGAGAAAGGAAAGAAGAAAAAAAAGGAAGGAAGGAAGGACATATTTTTTTTAAAACCATTTATTCTGAAAATAAAACACCGCTTGATTTGTCATATTCTATTTTGATTTACTACTATCATTGACAAGACTGAAGCACTAATATATATTAGATCAGTGGTTCCCAAATTTTATCATGTATCAGAACCACCTAATGGGCTTGTTTCAAATGATAAATTACCATGCAACTAAATAATCTATTTAGCTAAAGATGTAGTTTTTAATAATTGCTAGATAAGGTAGGTGTTCCTTTGCTCCTCGAGATCTTAGAAGGCTCAGAAGAGCCATAACCTACAAGTGTCCTACTATCCCAGTTTTAGTTTACTTGAAGATCAAACAAGATACCACAGGAAATGAGCTCATTTCTCTCTTGTAGGGAGGAAGAAACATATAATAGCTACAGGGCATGAAATACCTAAAAAAAAAAAAAATGATACGCAAGTGGTTTCTCTGTAAATGAAACAAGCTCTAAATCCCTTTACAAGGAATTAGGTCATGTTAAAGACAACTGGTGCAGAATTGCAAAGTCCAGTCAATATTCCTCATGGGAGAAGTCAAGGTAACAGGGAAAGCTTGCTGAAGGAAGGCAGGTGATCTGCAGACTCCTGAGAACCTTCCTAAAAGTTGCAGCAGTCACGCTATACATGAATTGGTAGAGACTTCAGGAAAAAGATACAATTCAAGCCTTCCATGAACAGTCAGTGGAGTACTTTCAAGCGCGTTACTCAACTTCTACTAGCACTGTGTATTTTCCTATTTCCCCAACAGTGGGTGACTCCTTGTATGCTAGGCTATTTTTGTTCATCTTTGCACCAGAATTTAGCAGAAAGGCAAAAAAAAAAAAAAAATGGAGATGTTCCTTTGTTAAGGAAAAAAATCAATTAACTAATGAACCATATTAGTCTATCAGTCAGGCACGCAGGGTATTTTTGGAAGCAGAGTAGTAAGACAAGAGGCCTGTTAGTGTTATCTAATATCCTTTGGTCTCTCTTTAAAACAAAGACCTCCTTGTATCTAACCACAGCCTGGGAATCTGTCTAATTATGCTTCCTTAGAGCCTAACACAATAAACGTTTGCTACAGAATTCAAGGAGTAAAAGGTGATCACCAGGGAAGAAGGAAGGAAGATGTGTACAGCAACTGGGAGACAGGCACATGAGTCTGCAGACTCACTTGGACCAAGTCCAGAACAGTTCACCCTTCAGAAGGGGATCTTACAGTCAAATTGGAGAGAAGCGGTTTCACAGGAAACAAGTCTGAAGGAACACGAACAATTAAGACCCAAGGGAGGGCCAGGCGTGGTGGCTCACGCCTATAATCCTAGCATTCCGGGAGGGTGCTAGGCCAAGGCGGGTGGCTCACTCAAGGTCAGGAGTTCGAGACCAGCCTGAGCAAGAGTGAGACCCTGCTTCTACTAAAAAATAGAAAGAAACTATCTGGTCAACTAAAAAAATATATATAGAAAAAATTAGCTGGGCATGGTGGCATATGTAGTCCCAGCTACTCAAGAGGCTGAGGCAGGAGGAGGAGGATCCCTTGAGCCCAGGAGTTTGAGGTTGCTGTTAGCTAGGTTAAGGCCACGGCACTCTAGCCCAGGCAACAGAGCCAGACCCTGTCTCAAAAAAAAAAAAAAAAAAAAAAAGACCCAAGGGAGAATCAGATGAGAAGGATCCATAGTCACATTGTAATTTACATATCTCCTCCAGGACTCGAGAACCTAAAACACGGCCACCAGTGAAGTCCACTTCTACAAGTATAAGAGACCAAAATGGCAGCAAACACTGATGAAATGGATGTTGAGCCTAGTGCTTTCCAGTTAAATTATAGTTTTACAGACTTATGGACAACCAGGAGGACTTAGAATCTCCCAATATAAGAATGTAAAAAAACCTAGTAAATCAATTGGTCCAAAGCTTTCCTCCCAAAAAAGGAAACTGAAGCCCAGTGAGAAACAAGCTGTTTAGTGGCATAACAAACACCCAGCCCTGTTACTCGCAATCATAACTCACTGAGGACCAAACAATCAGGTTTACACATTCTGGAAAGATACCCTGATTGTGTGTGTAAATATATTTGAAATTGGCTGGATTATTTTTAAGTGTTAATTTTCAAGAATAAGAAAAAAGAAAGATCAGCAACACTAAATCACTTTGAAGAGGGATGAGGTAAAAAAGAATTATCAGTTACAAAGAAATTACTTCCCAACCATACAGATGTATACAGCTCGCCCATGTTTCAAACTACGATTCACTCCTCATTACTGGCTTCTTATAAAATGCAAATTTTATGAAGACACCTCCACCAAGCCACACGCTGTAAGTCAGGCTACAATGAAGAAAAGACTCTAAGATACGAGACTGAGTAAAAATGTTTCATTTATCAAAGGAGACCTGCCATATCCAGCTTTAAGAGGGCACCAACGGAATTCCCTAGATTCCCTAAAAGGAAATCAATGGACTCTTTAACAAAATTCTGGGAACTGGGGAGAAAAATACCAAGATTTAGCCAGTGATGCCCCAAGAACAGTGAAATAGTCAGAATGTAAGTGGGTATCATTTTCTTCCTCTATTGGGAAAAGGTGGTTGGGAGGACACAAATCCTAAAAGAGACAATTCAAATCTAATCTATTGTAAAGTAGGGCATGAACAAAAAAAGCCACTTTTAAATATAATGAACCTGAGCATTGACCAAGAGTTGCTTGCTATTAACCGTCTCTAGGAGCCTAAAGAAGAAAATTCTACATTTAGAAGGCAGATCAGGAAAAGAGGGGAGTCACTACTTTAACTTCTTCAATTCTTAGTGGATTTCCCCAAGAAAGGATGCCTTTCATGAACAATTCCAAAGAAGAAGAGAAATCTGGGGCTAATACAAATTCCCTTCCAATGTCACAGGTTTGCAACAGATTCCCAACTCAAAACACTGGAACGGAATAAATAACTATTATCCCAGGAGAAAAACTTCACATGACGATGGCTAAAATATTTTAAAATTCTAGGTGCGAGAAAAGATTCTGGAACCATTAAAAAGTATCTTTAAGCACTACTGAGACCATGAGTCAACAGAAATCATACACAACATTGCCCAAATTTGGATAACATTAATAGATATTACATGAAAAAAGAGTCTAATGATCAAAACAGCATAAATTGATTAAATGAAATTGAAAGTTTTTTGTTTTCACGACTTTAAATCAGGGCTTTCCGTCTCAAATACTTACTGGGGCCAGGTAAAGAACGCAAACAGGGTGAAATGGAGAACTCATGGCCATTCTCATGTTTGGTGGGCCAGCACTGACAGATTTTCTCAAAAGAAGGCAGAAATACAGATTCTTATGCACCATCCCATTGTGCTGCGTAACTTCTTCTCAGCTTTAAAAATGTTAATACACTTTATAACTCTGGAGAATTAGTCTCTTTATAATTCTCAAAAGGACTCAGTCCCTTGTAAGACTACGTTCTTCAAAAACATTAATGTCATAAAAGCAAAGAAAGGCTGTCAAAGTGTCCAAATTAAAGAAACCCAATAACTAAATGTACTACCTGATCCTAGACTAGATCCTATAGTGGAGGGGAAAATGTTACACAAGACATTATTGGGTCAATTGACAAACGTGGAATGAAAATTAGACAGAAGTACTTCAGCAATGTTAAAAATCTATTTAGGTTGAAACTATAGTGTGCCTATGAAAGAAAATACTGTTATTTTTAAGAAATACACACTTACGCATTTAGGGGTAAAAGATCATGATGTATGAAATTTAGTCTCAAATGGTTAAGAAAAAATATGTGTGTGTATGTATAAATACATACAAAGAGAGAGCCCGCAACAGTCAAGCAAATGGTGCAGAAATGGTAATCACTGGTAAATTTGGTAAAGTACTGAAGACATTCTTTCTACCACTTTTATTCCTGCGACTTTTCTAAAGTTTGAAATTAACTTTTTAAAAACCTGTTTAAAAAAAACAATTCTTTTGGGTTTTTTGTTTCTGTTTTTATTTTTATTTTTTAAAGAGATAGGCAGCAGGGTCCTACTCTTGCCTGGGCTGCTGGACTGAGTGCAGAGGTGCAATCACAGCTCACTGTAACCTGGAACTCCTGGGCTCAAGTAATTCTCTTGCCTCAGCTTCACAAGTAGCTTGGACTACAGACATGGGCCACTACACCCAGCTAATTTTTTTATTTTTTAATAGACACTGGGTTTTGCTGTGTTGCCTAGGCTGGTTTCAAACTCCCGGCCTTAAGTGATCTTCCTGCTTTGGCTTCCCAAAGTGCTGAGATTACAGGTGTGAGCCACCATACAGTTCCTTTTTCAGACCTCAGTCTGTTTAGAGAAAAAACAAAACAAAACAAATCCCAGTTCCCTTTTGAAAACTCTAAAATTTGTAAATACGGTCTGATTTCCTTGTGCTAACAGTTCAAAATTTTCATTCCCTCTGAGTGAGTCTCTCTCAATTCTGAAACTCGCGTGCCCATAGTCACACTGGGTCAGATCCCAGAGGGCTCCTGTAGTGCTGTGCCTTGCAACTTGAGCCTTAACAGCTACAGGACCTCCCCTAATTAATCTTTCAGGAATCAAAACTGGCTCAGGAAATGAGTTCCCTGTAAAACCATGGTACTCACCAGCTGCCCAGGAGACAGCAGAAATAAGGCTAGCCCAGTGCCCAAACACACAAGTATAAGGGAACTACTTCAGCTCAAGGCAAGTTCCTAAGGAAGAGCCCCAGAATAGGAGAGAGAAGACAGATACTACCCTGCAAGGAACTAAGAGGTACTCAGGGAAAGGTCCATGAAGGCCTCTGATGGTTGCCAACTTTGGGGAGCTTCTAAGACTGTTAAGTATATGAGCCACTCACCAAAATAAGTGTGATGTGTTACCCAGCGGCTGAAAAAATGCTGGCTTCCACACACACTGGGAAGACCATTAAAATGGGAAGTGGAGGATTTCAAGCACAGCACAATTAACTCTAGTCTAGAGACAGCAAAATGTAGCCAGATGGTGAAGGAAGGAGTACACGCATGTATTGCCCACAGTGTGGTCAAGGTGGACATTTCAAGAAAGATCTCCTAAAGGCTATTACACCAATAAGCAGAGAATAGAATCTCCCAAGCAGGCCGTGGTACCAGGGTAGAACAAAAGCCTTCCAAGATGTCAAAAAGAACAGGTTTGCTTACAGTTACTGTTTCCAGCTCTAAGTAAATATTTAAAAATTGGATGTACTCTGGCAAGACAATATTAACTACATGACTTTTCTGTAAAGTTCTGTAATACTCTACATATAATGCAAAATCTCAGCGTAGTTTCTAATAACCATGTTGGGTAGGTAGAGTAGTATTAGTCTATTTTGGAAAGGAGGAAATGAGTTTTAAAAAAATCAAATTGCTGGCCTTTGGCCCCTTATTAAAGACTGGTAATATTTTAGAACACATGATATGTAACTAGAAGCCATGGACAATTGTTTAACATAAGAACCCCCGAAATGATGTGCGAAGTTTTGATATCTACACTTTTCTGAGAGAAGATACAGAATTCAGATTGTCAAAGGGTTCCACTCTTTCTCCAAAAAAAGATTTTAAAAGTTATTTCTCAGCCAGGCACAGTGGCTCACGCCTGTAATCCTAGCATTCTGGGAGGCCGAGGCAGGCGGATCATTTGAGCTCACGAGTTTGAGGCCAGCCTGAGCAAGAGTGAGACCCCGTCTCTACTAAAAAAAATAAAAAGAAATTAGCCGGACAACTAAAAATATGTAGAAAAAATTAGCCGGGCATGGTGGCGTGTGCCTGTAGTCCCAGCTACTCGGGAGGCTGAGGAAGGAGGATTGTTTGAGCTAAGGAGTTTGAGGTTGCTGTGAGCTAAGCTAACAGCCACGGCACTCTAGCCCAGGCAACACAGTGAGACTCTGGCTCAAATTAAAAAAAAAAAAAAAGTTATTTCTCAAAAAAAACCAAATAATTTTTCACCATATAAACACAATTTTTTTAAATTAAAAAATGAACATGTAATCCATGTTGTAAGATAATTTCACATTAAGTCCAAGAATTGAAATTTTCTGGCCTATGAAGTGAAATATTAAAATTATATAGAAATCTGTAATTTCATACCAAAATGGGTACCCAACCAATAATTTTGCCATGCCAACACAAAGAACAAATGAAAATGAAACGTGGCAAACCTAAATTTGCTCCTTGCTAAGATACCAAACACCTATATAGTAGTTGTTTATGCATATTTAAAATGAATAAATAAATGGGCTAATGGGGATAACCAGATGGAAGAAGCTGTGGTTTGTCCCAAGAAACAGCCTAAGCATACATGGAATTCTTGCATGTGTTAAATCCAGAATCTTGGGATTCAAATGCTGTTGCTGCTGCTGCAGCAGGTCAAAACAGACAGCAACCCAAGCCAGTAAGAGACAGAAGCAGGCTCTGGGACCTGCGGTAGACTTCGTAAAGATACAATGAAGGTAGCCCTTGAAATGCTGACATGTTCGAAACTACTAAATTAAGTAATTTCCCCCAAGAAAGACTTACTGTTTTTTCAGCTGCCTCTGGCCTCTTCTTTTTGGGCTCCCACTCTCAGACCCGCTACTTGCCTTCAGTGTGTGAGGGGGGAAAAATGATTACAGACTTTAATTCACAGTTCTTTGGGACAACACTACCTTCCGGTTTAACAATCTACTCAATATAGCATTATTCAATATGAGCTTTTAGACAAAAAGAAAGCTAAACACTTGTTTGGTAAAGTTCATTCTTTTTTTGCTTTGAAAATTTACTGTGTCTCTGTTATTACTGAGTGATCTTTAAAGCCAGAAAATATTTATCTCAGCTTGACTTCCAGAACAGCAACATCGAACAAAACTTTCTACAATAATGTAAATGTTCTGTACCTGCAATGTCCAACACAGTATCCATCACCCACATGTGACTACCGAACACTTAGAATGTGCCCAGAGAGTAACTGAGCAATCAAATTTTAAATTTTACTTAATTTTAATTGATATGAAGTCTAAAAGCCACAAGTGACTAATGGTGACTATACTGGATACTGCAAACCTCAAGTATCAAAATGAAAATGCTACAACATTTAGTCAGTGTGCCTTAAAGGCACCAACTACCAATCTAGTCATCTTCGACTCTTTAAAGAGTGTGCTCAACCATGAGCCAACAGTGCTCTCTCTGCCAACAGCACTAGGCCATGGAAAGTTATAGTCACAGACATTTCGGCAGCTGTTCTTCCCCAAAATTAAGCAACGTGGAAACTATTCCTGTTGCTGTTAGTGTCTTGTATTCTACAGAGAATGTGTTAATACATAAAAGTGGAAAAGATTTATACAACTATATGATCGGTTGGTTATAACAAATACGGCTCAGGAACCTAGTGCTACACACCATGGAAAAAGAAAGTAAAGGCAAACCAGCTCACAGGTCACTCAAAATAAAACATCACAAATGTAATGAAGATGTTAAGGCGAATTAGATTTTTAAAGTACATTTACGAAAAACCCACACCCACCTCACTAACCTTTGGATATCAATGTTACATAGCTAAGAATAGAAAAATCCTCCTAAGAAGACAGAAAGGGGACATTTCACTAAGACAAAAAAGTTATCTCTTCAGAATCTACTCTATAAACCTAATATAGAGAATAAGAAATCCATAAAAATACCACACAAACTGAAAAAGGTGAAAGAAGTCTAATTCTACAGACAAGCAAGCCTAATGCATAGTATCGATTTAAAAATCACCAACCTATTCAATCTCTCCCAATTAAAACACAGAGTAAATATGTTTGAAGCCATTTTATATCTCACACCAAAAATGAGCTACGAAACCAAATTTAAAGAAATTAAGATAAAATGACATTACTTTAATCACTCCCTCCTTCTCCTTCCTTTCTCAGGAATAATCCAAAACTATTTCCACTGTTTTCTTTGTTACTCATTTAATAAAATCAAGAAAATTTAGAAGCTAGAGGTTTAAAAAAGTAAACTTCCTGTTATAATCAATTTTCACTATCAAAAATATAAAAAAGAAAAAAAATTTTAGGCCAATTCTACATAATATTCTAATACTCCACTAAAATACTCACTATTATGTGATCTTTCTGGTAAGTTTCGTTTATTTAATTAACTTATCTTACTGTATGTGTTCACAGGAAGCTCACAGTGGAGCCACGTAACTACCATGCCAGAAGTTCCGTCTTGTTAATGGTAATACACACTCGACTCAGAAAGGATGAGGTAAGATAAGGAGTTCAAATATGTTGCCTTCAACCATTTCTTTCTTACCTCTTCCTTAATATTAAATCGTGAGGGCTCTTGTCTGCTTCGGTTTGACCGCCTGACCCCATAAACATCAGGATACTCTTCCCACATCTGTAAAATTAACAGACAATGTATAAATCTTCTTTCTTGATCCCCATTTACTATTTTCATTACTGGAACATTTATTTCAATTCAAGAGAATCCAAGTAACTAAATATCAAAAGGGCTATTTTACCAGTTTTGAGATAATAAAGTACCATTTTAAAAAATAATAAGCATATTATTCTAGAACACGTTGAAGTTTAACAATGGCCTTCATTATTTAATGACTATAAAAGTACATGGTCACTGCCCAATGATCACTAAAATATAAACTTACAGTTGAATAATGTGGCAAGGTAAGACAGCAATTGCTTCCACTAAAGACAGAGTATTTACCGACGAATTTTAAAAGCCCTAATACTTTGAGTTTCAATTTTGACTGTACTGACCCACCCACCTGAGAAACTCAAAATACAAGAAGCAGAGCCCCATGAAGTCTATTAATTAAGTAAGAATCAGGGTTCAGGACATTTTTCTTTAAATTCTCAGGTAGCCTATCGGTAATATCCTAGATATGTGCAGAGGAGACATTTCTAACATTTAGCTAAACATTCTCAGAATGAGAACCACAGCCCCCCCTTTTCTAGCACACCTATTTTTATTCTTTAGCTGTAATTAGCCCTGTGCCTTTAAGACCTGACTTTCAGTAAGAATCCTCACCATTGATTTAAAAACTGTGAGGGATTAGTTCAGGAGAAATATTTTTGTCACCCTCCTCTCCCCAGAGATAACTACTGGTAAGTATGTTGTGTTTCTAATAAAATCACATATAAGCACAGGGAATTTGAATGGATTGTGGAACACTGACATGAAGATGTTTAACAGTAATTAAACATGTAGAAGACACACTTTAAAGCCAAGATGAGAAATATGGGTTTGTCATCAAAACACAGGTAATGTCATGAAAATATTTGGAAATGTGAGGCTCAGAACATATACAAAAGGAGAAGCCACTTGGCTGAAACTCATGAAATGTTTGCATTAAAAACTGTGGAAAGAGCCGGGCGTGGTGGCTCGCGTCTGTAATCCTAGCACTCTGGGAGGCTGAGGCGGGCGGATCGCTCAAGGTCAGGAGTTCAAAACCAGCCTGAGCAAGAGTGAGACCCCGTCTCTACTATAAATAGAAAGAAAGAAATTAATTGGCCAACTAAAGATATATA
>CAUYRT010073583.1:0-10141 GCA_963574885.1 Lepilemur ruficaudatus | reverse complement strand
TAGCCAGGCATGGTGGTGCATGCCTGTAGTCCCAGCTACTCGGGGAGGCTGAGGCAGAAGGATTGCTTGAGCCCAGGAGTTTGAGGTTGCTGTGAGCTAGGCTGATGCCACGGCACTCTAGCCCGGGCAACAGAGTGAGACTCTGCCTCAAAAAAAAAAAAAAAATAATAATAATAACACTTGGGTTCACTTGGGTGCCTCTCATTCTCAACAGCCTCCCATGGCTCCCTACTGCCCTCTGGCTAGAGTCCAAGCTCCCCAGCTGGGCCTCTGAGCCCTTCTGGAGCTGGCGCCTGCTCCACCTTATTTCCCACCCACCCCATCTCCCCCCGACCTCAGTCACACGGAAGGACTCAGAGTGTCCAGCACACACTGGATTCTTTTCTCAGGAAACGTGCGAGGAACGAACGGATGGACGGACGGCCAAAGGCTGTGGGTGTGTAACGGCTTCGTAAATCCCATGTGATTAACAATAATTATATCGAGCATTGACTGGACACTGGGTAATGTCAGCCCCGGTGCTAATCCTCACAGCACCCCAGGGAGGTGGTCCTATTATTAGCGCTGTTTCATAGTCGAGGAAAGGGAGACTCGTGGAGATTAAATCTCCTCCCAGGGTCCCGCGGCAGGTCAGCAGCAGAGGGAACTCACATGCTCAGTCCGACTCTGCCTTTCACACCCTCGGCCTCTCTGCTATTTGTCGATGTTTGTGGGCCAGGAGCTGGGGCCAGATGTAGGTCAAGGTTGCTGACTTCTCTCGTTTCAGTTCAAATTCAACACACATTTCCTGAGCTGGGGCCGGGCCCTGGGAGATAGGCTGACAGAATCTATCCCTGCCCTGCGGGTGTCTGGAAGGTACCATCAACCAGAATGCAGGCAGTTATAAAACGGGGTATACTTGCTTGAACAGAAGTGACAGCGGGGAGCCCAGAAGTGGCTCCAAACGGTCTTGATGGGACAATGGGTGGGGCGGGGGAAAGGGCCTCTGGACAGAGACCCAGCGAATGGGTAAACAAGAGGCCAGTCCAGCCGTGCCTGGGATTCCAATTAAAACAAGGAGATTAATTAAATAAGCATTGAACGCCTACCCCGCTACCATATATCAAGCAGTGTTGCAGGTTCTGGGTCAGAGCAGCCAGCAAAGCTAACAACATCCAGCTCTGGCAGGCAGACCTATAGTGACAGGAAGCAGATTAGTGGCTGCCTCGGGCTTGGGGGGCAGGGAGTGGGGTATTGGGGTAACAGCTAAGGGGTGCAATGTTCCTTTTTGGGGTGATGAAAATGTTTTAAAATTGACTATGTTGATAGTTGCACAACTCTGTGACTATACCAAAAACCATTGATTTGTACACTTTATTAATATTTATAAGTAATAAATCAATCATGGCTCACTGTAGCCTGGAACTCCTGGGCTCAAGAACTCCTCCTGCTTCAGCCTCCCTATAGCTAGGACTACAGGCATGCACCACACCCTGCCTGATTCGTACACTTTAAGTGGGGGAATTGTATGGTATGTGAATTACATCTCCATAAAGCTCTAAAAAAAGAAACTGACCTGGCAGAGTCTGCATTCTAGTAAGAGAGAGACCACAGCAAACGTGACCTGTTGGACACTCAGATTGTTTTTAACACCCCTCCTCTTGTATATAACAGAACTATTTTCAGTAATAATCATGTAATAATCAGTAGCATCTCTTTCTTGATTTGTGGGGTTTTCTTTTTCCTTTCTTTCATTTATGATATCAGACTTTATTTATTTATTTATTTTTTTGAGACGGAGTCTCACTCTGTTGCCTGGGCTAGAGTGCCGTGGCATCAGCCTAGCTCACAGCAACCTCAAACTCCTGGGCTCAAGCCATCCTCCTGCCTCAGCCTCCCAAGTAGCTGGGACTACAGGCATGCGCCACCCTGCCCGGCTAATTTTTCTATATTTTGTAGAAACAGGTCTTGCTGTGTTTGTTGCTCAGGGTGGTCTAGAACTCCTGGCCTTCCTAAGTGCTGGGATTACGGGTGTGAGCCACCATGCCCAGCCTCAATTACCTTTTTTTTTTTTTGAGAAAAAGTCTCACTCTGTTGCCTGGGCTAGAGTGCTGTGGCATCAGCCTAGCTCACAGCAACCTCAGACTCCTGGCCTCAAGCTATCCTTCTGCCTCAGCCTCCCGAGTACCTGGGACTATGGGCATGCACCACTGGTTCATTCTTTAAAAGTAGGGACGTCTCAAGTCGATACGGCAGAGTGTCAATATCTGTTCATTCCAGGAGGGAACATAGGTGTTCAGTAAAGTTCACTGGCTGTCTCAGCTCATCTGAGGTCCTGGAATTTGTCAGTGACATGCCTCCTTCCACCTGGACACCTGCCTCCCCACCCCTCCCCCCTGTGCTCTGCCAGCTCTGTGCCCTCCTACCTGGGCTTGTCCCCGCCCCCAGTCTCAGCTGCTCACCTGCCTGCCTGGCACAGGCTGTTTGCAGGTGGGTGAGGGGAGCCTGTGGCCCCTGTCCAGGCACTTAAGCCAGCACCCTTGGGCCGCAAGTCCCAGGGGAGGCCCCAGATCTCTGGTGAGGATTCTCTTTGCTGTAAGCTTTGTACAGAGGGCAGCCGAGGAACCGGTGGCTTTCTGTTGTCAGGGATGGTCAGAGCAGGAAAAGAGCTGCCTCTCAGAGGTTTTCAGACTCTGGTGGGGGCCGGGAAGGAGGAGGGGAGCATGTGAATGGCTTACTCTGGTTGGGGTTCCTGTATGTTTCCATCTGAGGGTGGAGTCCCTCAATTTTAGAGACCTTAGGGACCCTCTGCCCAGTGTCTGGAATGAGTGAAGGACCCTGGCCTGGAGCTGGCCGGTACCGTCCAGCCAGGGGCACCTGCCAGCCAGGGTCTGTGTTCTGAAGTCAGGGGAGCTGTGTCTTTGTCACTCTGGCTGCTGTTTGCGGTGACTGGAGGTGGGAGAGGTCGCCAAGCTGCATCCACACCCACCTGGGTGAAAGGTAGGACACGAGGGCAAGGGCGTGGCCCCCCTGCCCGGGAGGAAGCACCTGTGAGGGTGGGGCGGGGAGAATGGGGGGCAGGGCAGCTCGCAGCACCGACTTTTCCGTTTTTGTTGCTTTCACACCAGGGGCATAAAAACCCTGTTGGGTGGGTCAAGGATGCTGACTGTTCAGGTCTTTCCACACTGTGGCCAGTGTGGACCAGGCCAGGGGAGCTGGGGCCGCCTCTCGCCCTCCCTCCACCTCCCCTCCTGGCCCTGAAACCTCTGAGAGGCAACAGGGCTCCAGCTTTGAGGCATCCCTGGCGGCGGAAGGCGGCCGGGCCTCGCCCTGTTGCCGCTGCCCCGGGCAGCCCTCTGCACGTTGCTCACAGCCGTCGGGTGCTGGCCCGGATCAGGCCCTGTTGTCAGGACCCAAACCAGGGCCGCAGGCGGCTCACCTCGCCTCTCCAAGCACTCTGGCCCCGGACACCTTTCGCTCTCCTGGTTGTCCTTCCTGGCTCCCGTGCAGCTGTTTCTCACCACGGAGCCTCGCGGTTATGGGCGCGGCGTGCACATGGGAGCACCGGGAGTGTGTCTGGGGAGCTCTGCACACGGGACAGGTCTGGCGCCGATGGCAGCGGACACACGTCCCACTTCATTAAACGCAGTCTAAGAAATCGGGGGATCTCAGACACACACACAAGAGGGACGGGCCCAGCGGACTTGGTGTGGCCGTTGCCACATGTGGCGGATTCAGCCACCCCAACCCCGGACGCCGGAGAGGCAGATCCCAGAGGTGATAAGAGATAAAATTGCATTTATTAATAATTTAGTACATGTCACTGAAAGATACGTCTTTTAAAAAATAACCACAATATCATACAATACCTGAAAAATATTCGACAGAAATTCCCTCGTGTCATGAGGTGTAACAGCTGTGACGGCGCCGTGGTGGGCAGGACGGGAAGGAAAGAAGGAAGGAAGGAGGGGTGACGTACTCGTCCCCCCCTCAGATTGAGCATTTGTTAATAGACAACACTTCAGTTTCGTGAGAGCGTATTTTGGGGAACAGCTTTCATGGAACCTAACTCACGCCCCACACAACTCACCCACTTCAGTGGCTCTTAGCACAGTCACAGCCGTCCCCGCCATACCTTTTGGAACGTTTTCATAGCCCTAAAAAGAAACTCCCGGCTGTGTTGCTGTCACCTCCAATCTTCCCACCTGTCCCCCGCGCCCGGCAGCGCCAGTCCACTTTCCATCTCTGTAGATGCGCCTGTTCAGGGCATTTCCAGTAAATGGCATTGTGCCATGCGTGGCCTTTGGTGCCTGGCTCCTGTCACTCAGTGGCCCCTATTCAAGGTGCATCTGCGTTGTGGCAGGTGTCAGTCCTTCGTGTCCCTTTTTCTTGCCGAATAACATTCTGTTGTGTGGATAGAACGCGTTTTGTTGATCCGTTCGTCGGTGGAAGGACGTAGTGCCACCTTTTGGCTATTGTGAGTAATGCTGCTGTGGACATGTGGCTGCAAGTTTTTGTGCAGATACGTGTGTTCAGTTCTCCTGGGTAGACACCTGGGAGTGGAGTTGCTGCGTCCCGTGCCAGCTCTGTGTTTGACCTTTCGAGGGACTGCCAGATGCTTGCCAGCGTGCTGCACCATTTTACATTCCCACGAGCCGTGCGCGAGAATTCCGATTTCTCCACATCCTCGCCAACACTTGCGGTCTTGCATCTTTTTGATTCTACTGGCGCAAAGTGGTGTTTTACTAGTTCGACTAGGATTTAGATTTGCACTCCCCGATGGCCACAGGAGGCAGCATTATCACTACAGTGACCGCCCCTTATCTTTGGGGGATGTGTTCCAAGACCCCCGTGGATGCCTGAAACCTTGGACGGTACAGCACCCTGTATAGTCAGCTCTCCATATCCGTGAGTTCCACCTCTGCAGATTCAACCAACCAAGCATTGAGAATGTTTTGGGGGAAAAGCCCTCCAAAATAACAATACAACAATAAAAATAATACAAATATAAATCTACAGTATAACTATTAGCATAGCACTTACATTGTGTTAGGTATTATATACGTTGTCTAGAGGTGACTTAAGGCACAGATGAGGATGTGCGTAGGTTGTATGCAGATATTAGTACGGTGCCATTTCAAATAAGGGACCTGAACATCCGTGGATGTTGGTGTCCTTGGATTAGTCCTGGCACTAATCCCCCTCAGGTACTGAGGGACGACCTAAGCTGTTTTTTCCTGTGTGATAACAGACAGGTGAGTGGCATGTACAGCGTGGACACACTGGGCAATGGGATGAGTCCTTCCCAGGTGGAAGGGAGCAGGACAGTGCGAGAGTTCATCGCGCTGCTCAGAATGCTGTGCGATTTTAAACTGATAAATTGTTTATTTCTAGAATTTCCCATTTAGTATTTTCAGACTTAAGCTGACTGTGAGTAACTGAGACAGCAGAAAGCAAAACCATGCACTGGGGCGTGGGGCTACTGTATAAATGCTTTTAAGCATCAGGCTGTGGATACTAGGAGTGAGGGTGGGATTTTCACCTGTTAGATTTGCACAGGGAGCTTCTCAGCCCCTTGTTGTCCGGTTCACTAATTACTGCCTCTGGCTGGTTCAGGACAGCCCATCTCCGCTACTGCAGTCAACTAGAAAAACAAATTGTCCATTTTAGGGGCATTTAGTACTCTTAGGTTTACTCTGAACCAGCCAAAATAAGCAAATCCTTTGTTAAATTCAGATAGCTCTGCCAAGGGCATTTTCTCCCAGGAAGGATGCTGTACGTATTCCCAGTGTGTCTGACTCCCTAGCAGAGGTGAGATTTCTGAGCAAACATTGGATGCATACCTTTGGGCAGAATTGGCTGCAAACACTGATTTAATCTTCTGCCGTTAATCCCCTCATGTTCTCCATGAAGCCCCTGAAATCTAGTACATCCCTGAGAGGGGAAGGGCAACCAGTCAGGTCATTTTATTTGCCACGATGCCTGCTGTGCAGAGAGCTCTCGTTTATGACACCTGCCGCAGGCCTACTCTGAAGGCTTTAACTGGGGAGGGGTCAAGTGTTAACCGTGAGGCTCTGGGACAGGCTTAGAACTGCTGGGACAGCTTTTTGAGCAGTGGATTCAGAGCTGTTTGCTTTGACCTCTTGAGCAGTGTACATTTATCTGTTGCAAGCATTTGCTTGGTGATCTTGCCGCTTTCGAAAATGGGATCTATTTCTTCAAAATTAGCCAGGCCACGGGAGTTTGCTCCGTGCCCACTAAGTAATGTGGAAATACTGTCAAATGCTTTGCAAAGTGTCAAAAGCTCAGATCATAACCTAGTGGGAGGTGGGTTTGCTGACTTGCTCTTTTCTTTCTAAGTCATCAGAGCAGAGCTTGGTCCCATGTGCTGACAGTCCCCGGTCTCTTTCCTTCTGCGTCTCCACCTGGATGCCCCGGTGACATTTCACGTGTAGCGGGTCCACATGTAAATTCTCAGCTTCCACCCCCAGCCTGTCCACTTCCCTCACTGAGACTGTCCCGGCTCAGTAAGTGGCTCTGCTGAGTGGATGGTTCAGGCCAGAAGCCCGATGGTCCATTCCATCAGCACGCCCAGCCCCAGGTGCCTCTGAAGCCTGTCTTGTGCTGGTCTTCCTCCCACTGTCACCGTCACTACTGTGGGCCAGGCCTGTCCACTCTCCTGGAAGCTGCCTCGGTTTCCCCGCCCCCATCCACGTTCCATCCAGCGTGGTCTTTAGGACAGAAATAGAAGCAGGCGCCCTTCCTTGAAGCCCTTGGATGCCAGCTGCTGTCTTCCTCTCCACACCTGGCCACCTGCCCTTGGCCCCAGCCTGCCGGCCTTGCTCACAGGCCCCGCCGAGCCCCTTCCCTGCCTCCATGTCTACCCTGCACCAAAGGACTTGCCTCGTCCTTGTCATGGGCTTCAGTGTCGCCCATGAGGTCCCCTCGGCACCCCCTCCTCTTCTGCAACCCGAATGCTGCCCAGGCGTTGTGTGCTTGCTCTTGGCCTTGCCGTCGAGCTGCGGGGGGGCAGAGGGGCCGCGCCCGCCGGCCGGCACTTTGAAGGCGAGTGTTCATTGAGTGGACAGAGGAATGCAAGGTGGGTGCTGCTCTAGGGCTGCCCCTGGGATCTCTCTGTGTCTTGGCTGGCTGGGGACCAAGCAAGCTTGGCTGCTGTGGCTGGGACTCTTTGGAACTGTGACACTCACCGGTTTTGACAGGTCCCACGTGTGGCTGTTGGTGGGCGCATGGAGAGTAAAAACAGGAAAGCCGACAAGTGAGGAGAACACACGCAACTTTGGATTTTTATTCCGGTTCTTGATAGTTTTTTCTCTTAGCTTCCTTTGCGTCCATCGAGTATGGCGTAGGAAGGGACGGAGGCCGCACGCCACGGGGTGGGCAGGAGGGGCAGTTCCCAGGAGGCAGGGAGGCCCAGGGCTTGGTGCTCCTGGGTGTGCAGAGCAGAGCGGCAGAGTCTGCCAAGCGAGACAGCCAGAGCCGACAGGACTGGGATGGAGGGGAGACAAGAATATGCCACAGATTTGCCAGAGCAGCTTGTTTTTTTTTTTTTTTTTTAGCGGGGAAGCTGGTCCAGGGCGGCTATGCTTGGGGGGCGGGATAAAGTGCTGCTAAGCCCTGGGGTACCCAAGGAAGTGTGATCCCAGCCACGGCCTCTGAGGAGGAAGCTCTGCCTTGTGGACTCCCATTCTAGAGGGTTCTGCGCACGTGATTTTCGTGGTCTTTACGGTGCTGTCTGAAACCCTAAAACGGTTTATCAGAACGGCAGCCAGACGCCGCCAGGGGCCAAGGCGTTGCCACCTGAAGACCAGGAGTCCAGGATTCAGGGTTTCTTCTGTGCCGGCCTCCAGGTGGCAAGAAGGGGATTTGTCTCTGCTGTGCCAGTTGCTAACCTTGCATCCGTGGGTGTGGTCTGGTATGCTGGCTGGGAGGTTTGGTTTTGGGGGGATGGTCAGGGACTTGGGGGCTCCCAAGCAGAGGCAGCAACTGTCTGTGCCGTGCTGGGCAGGGCAGCGGGCGCCAACTGTGGCGACGACATTGGCTCTGTTACTGAAAAGTTGAAACTTAAATCCAGAATGAGTGATGCTTCCATACGAGGGATCCTCCTAGTGTCTAGTAACAGGCTCTTCACCTTCCAGGTCATCGCCGAAGATGGCAGAGGCTCACCAAGCCGTGGCCTTTCAGTTCACGGTCACTCCGGAAGGGATCGACCTGCAGCTGAGCCATGAAGCCCTTAAGCAAATCTATCTCTCTGGACTTCACTCCTGGAAGAAGAAGTTCATCAGATTCAAGGTTTTCTGACATTTGTTTCAATCTATGCAGTGTTGACTTTAACATCTAAGAATGGGTCTCTTGGTGCTATTGTGAGGTATAGGTGTGTTAGGCTGGTAATTGGCACATAATGGCCACAGAACTCTTGGAGCAATCCCTCACCAGGGGAGTGAATTGGGCGGGAAATTGAGGCCCAGAGGGCAGGTGGCCTGCTCTGCGGAAGGCAGAGTGAAGACTCGGACCCATGTCTTTTGCCCTGAGTCAGAATCCTTTACATCCTGTTGAGAAAGGTTTTCCCAAACTTCAGCAAGTTCATGTCGTAGCTACCTTGCTGATAAAATATTCAAACACTGAAAACTATCCACATGAATTCAAAACAGTTAACTCCTTGTGTTCTCAGTCCATTTACCTAAAGAAGTAGACATTTATTCTTCTTTTTAAGCACATCTTGTTTTTCATTTGCTTTTAAATTTTTTTTTTTTTTTTTTTTTTTTTGAGACAGGGTCTCACTGTGTTGCCCGGGCTAGAGTGCCGTGGCTGTCAGCCTAGCTCACAGCAACCTCAAACTCCTGGGCTTAGGCGATCCTCCTGCCTCAGCCTCCCGAGTAGCTGGGACTACAGGCATGCACCAGCATGCCCGGCTAATTTTTTCTACATATTTTTAGGTGGCCAATGAATTTCTTTCTAGTTTTAGTAGACATGGGGTCTTGCTCTTGCTCAGGCTGATCTCGAACTCCTGAGCTCAAACGATCCTCCCGCCTCGGCCTCCCAGAGTGCTAGGATTACTGGCGTGAGCCACCATGCCTGGCCTCATTTACTTTAATTTTAAATATTGCAGAAGGAATAGATTTGTGTTTGAAGAAATGAAAGATGTCCATCAAGTAAAAAGTGAACCCCCAGCCCCCCCCACCCCAGGTAGCTGCTGTTGAGTTTGTGGATTCCCTAGAGTCCTTTCTCTGAGGGTGGCTCGGAAGAGAAAGACCCAAGTGCCAGAGCAGGTGGCAGTAGGGACAGCGGAGAGGTGGGCGAGCCTCCGGGAGTCAGCTCAGCTGCACAGGTGTCCCTTGGGCTCGGCTGGGGGGTCCTGGGCACAGGCAGATGACCAAGGGAAGGATGGTCACATCCAGTGACTCTCCGCTGTCCTTGTCATCCACCGCAGTGGGGGAGGACGCCACCTATGGGGGAAGCTGAGTGTGACCTACGGGACTCTTGCTGAGAGCTGGGCCTTTTGAATCTAGGACAATGGAAGCGTGGCCATCGTATTCAACCCAGTGGAAGTGGTGTTCTTTGATTTTAAAGACCTGGAGAGGAAAGACAAAGAGATACAAAAATAGGGGATAGTGTGTGCCGTGCTGATCCCCTGGTTTACTAGACAGCGGTCTGACCTTGCAGAGGGAGAGGGATGGGCCAGGCTCCAGGGTGTGGTGCGGTTTGGGAAGGACTGGGGAGGCCACGGTGAATGGGAGATGATATATCCAGAAGCTCCTTCCCTCCCTTTTATTTACTTATCTATTTAATTGTAGTTAATTCATTTATTTCAAAAGAAAATTTTTGGCCAGGTGCAGTGGCTCACGCCTGTAATCCTAGCACTCTGAGAGGCTGAGGCGGCAGGATCACTTGAAGTCAGGAGTTTGAAACCAGCCTGAGCAAGAGCGAGACCCAGTCTCTACTAAAAATAGAAAGAAATTAATTGGCCAACTAAAAATATATAGAAAAAAATTAGCCGGGTATGGTGGCACATGCCTGTAGTCCCAGCGACTCGGGAGGCTGAGGCAGGAGGATCGCTTGAGCCCAGGAATTTGAGGTTGCTGTGAGCTAGGCTGATGCCATGGCACTCTAGCCCAGGCAACAGAGTGAGACTCTGTCTCAAAAA
>CAUYRT010073582.1:0-42104 GCA_963574885.1 Lepilemur ruficaudatus | reverse complement strand
GTAGATAAGGAAATCAGAAATAGCTCCCATGTCCCCTGAGTCTATATAAGCTGTCTGATAAGCTGCACTCGTGACCATGGGAGAGGGCATAGTAATCATTTCAGAGGTGACACACAGAGGGGAAAACCAAAGTAATAGCCCCAAATGACCCCTGTCTACAGGCATCTAGTACCATTTCTAATGACCTCACCCCACAACCCACCCTACCTGCCCCCACCCACATATCCGTGAGAGATGCCTATAAGAGGGAAAGTCCCTTTACACTTCCAGACACAACCAATGGTAAACATCTGGAGTTACCTACCACATTATGGGTAAATTTGATTTTCATTTCTATCTTTTGACCCAAGGTAGGCATCTCCCTGTGGTTCAGAGAACTGAGATACGAACTGGGTGTTCCAGTCTGTTTATTGTCCTTTATAAAGGAGATTGGACTCAACTTTGATCTAGTGGTGAAATGGCTTCTAATGCTTCAATTACACAATGACAAGATGACCGAAAAATAATTTCCTTGTGCACTGAAGGGGTATGTTTATTTGCTACCATTGTAAGCATTCAGCACTTTGTAGAGTTAGGACATGAACTTACAGAAGCCGTTGGTTTGTTTTCTGGAAACACACAACATCTGTCAAAAAAGATGGATGGGAACCTCATCTGGTCAATTCCAGCCGACCTTGACCACTGATGAAAATGAGTAAGAACTTTCTGCCTCTGCACACTGGATCCCTGCCCCAGTAATCATCCCAGTGGTGCATTGAACTCCGCTATCTGGTCCCCAACCACTGTGGTTCAACCCTGCAAACCAGATGAGCTTGCAGTGCTTGAAGAAAGGGATTAGGACAATATTATCCACCGTTTAAGAATTGGGATAAACCCAAGCATACCAGGGTGATATGACTGCTTAAGCATCCCTCCCCTTGTTCAGTGAACAACCTCCTAACCAGCCTGGGTTGTTAACCTTCCATGTCTGTGGGGCTCAGAATGGCATCTGGACAGGAAACCGTCCTGACATTTGTAGAAGCATCAGGATGGGACATGCTATTCCTTCTGACAAGGTCCCAGGGCTTTTCTATCATTGCCCAGGATAAATTCCTGTTGAGAAGTCTCATGTAGGAGCAAACACAATGACTCGAGGCCACACTGCTCCTAACAATCACCAGTAACCACCAACTGCCTCTCATGATAAAAAGCATTTTAATATACATCATTATTTGACCCCTACGTCCTATGGAGATCATTAGTGCTGTTTGTCAAGTAAATCTAGATCTACCCTTTTCCAGGTACACGATAGAATTGCCCTTCCTGGCTCCCTTGTAGTTCGGTGGGGCCAGGTGGGTAGTTCCAGCCAATGAATTGTGAGCAGAAGAGATGTGGGCCACTTCTGGTTTAAATGATTTAATTACAGTGCAAGCAACAACATTCAGGATAGGTGCAGTGTCATCAGCCCAGGTCTTTGAGTAACCATCATGGGTTGCATGAAGCCTCCTAACAACTTGTAATGGGCATTGAGTGAAAACAAGAAACAGACCTGTGTTTTGAACTGCTGAAACTTTGAGGTTGGTTGGTATCAAGTTGTAACCTGGCCCATCCCAATTTACACTGCTGCTAGGTGGAGGAGACCGTTGTTATAATCACTTTCCAGTTTCATTCATTCCTTTACACAGCAAACATTTACTGAGCTCCTACTTTGCTCCGTGATTTGTGCCAGCTCCGGGTATACAGAAGTTCACAAGGCAGACATAGTCCCTCGCTGTAGGTCTGTGGATACACATATAGAAATGTGGAGGAAAAAAAAATCTTCATTTCAGTAACTTGGCTTGTCAGTTAGTCTCTCTGAGGTCAGTTCCTTGATCTGTACAACACACATAATACCCACCTTACAAGATTTCTGTAAAGATTAGCAATAGTACCTGGCATAGAAGAGGGGAAAACTAAACAACAGCTGAGAATATTCTCTTTCACATTCCATAACAAATTCTTTTTGGCAAAGAATAAAAAATAGCAGAGAATAAGAATTTAAATTCTCTGATCATCAGCGGCCATTTTCACATTACTCTTTGTCGCAAGACGTCTTGGTGTTTGTGTTTCTTTTTTAATTTAGCAATCGGTACCAGTTTATCTTCCAAGCCCCCTCTAACTATAGACTCCAAGATCTGTAACAACTAGCCTGGGTTTTTTGGGAGACAGACTGTCTTGGAGAGGGCCCCATATTTCCAAACACTGAGCTTACCAAGGACAAGCAATGTCTTTCCACAAACACTCAGGAGTGCCTGAGTGGAGGGAGAACTCTAATTTGTTGTGCTCTTTTCTGCATTAAAATCAGCTCAAAGATGAGGAAGATTGGGAAGAGAAAAGATGTCCCCAGAGGATGGGTTGGACAGAAGGACTTAAGATAACAGAATGTTTGCCTATTGCCGCCATGTGCTCCTTTTCATGAGGGTGAATGTGTCTCCATGAGTGGGTGAGCATGACTCAGGCCATGCCCGAGTGCCTAAGGATTAGCGTGATGTGCAAGTTCTTGCCAACTTCCTCAGTGTCAAACGGAAAGTGAAAAGAGAAGAGGGTTGCACAGAGAGGGTGTTTTCTTAAGATAATCTTCATCACCATCTCAAAATAGTCCCTCAACTCTACAGGCAATGGTGATGACATTTGGACTGTCTAGAAGACATGCAAAATAGCTGTGAATCTGCTTAGTCTTTAAGAGGTGAGCAGTAATGGAGAAACAAATGTCGGGCACCCACACTTTGGGAAGTTCATCAAAGCCAGTGAGCTGGTGACTAGCCAACCTGAGGAATGGGCAGGTCTTTAGGTGTGAAGACAATCAATGCCTTTAGTTTGGGCACATGTTGAATTGGGGGTTCTCACGGAGGTGTTGAACTGGCAGTTAGAACAATGTGTCTACACTGAGATGAAATGTTTGGACTGAAGATAAATATTTGAGATTCATCCTTATATGAATGGTAATTGAATCCTTGAGAATGATTGAAGTAAATGTAGATACTAGACAATGAAGGCAGAATTGGTGAGGGGTAGTGTGAAAACCATTGCGATTACTCATAACCTTGGGCCTCGTCCTTCGTGTTACTAGAAAAGAAACAGAAAAATAAAGGGAAACATTGGGAGCTTGTCCCTGTCTTCTATTTCAGCCACCAAAGGCTCAAACATGCCAGTTCTACCTAGGCAATAGAACATAAAAATTAAAAGCACTAGGTTGTAGAATCAGGTAGACCAGAATTTGAACCTCACTTCCAAAATGTACAAGATGTATGATCTTGGAAAAGTGATTTAATCTCTGAACTTCAATATCTTCATTTATAAAATAGATTAATAATATTTATAACAAATAACAACCTCTAAGAATTAGATCATGCATATTTACATAGTACCATGCCACATAGGTAAGTGTTCAAAAGGTGATATATAAAAACATTATGATTATGATTATAAGAGAAAGACAGCTATTAGTACGTGTCCAACAAGTATCCCAACTCCCCCTTCCATAGTGTAGAGTTGTTGCTGCAAAGCAGGTGCTCAGCCAGGGACTCCGCTTCCCAGGCTCCCTTGCAGTCAGGTGGCCACATGGCTGCTCCTGGCAGGGAAATGTGAGCAGAAGTGGTTTGTACAACTTCCAGATCAGGCCCATAAAAGCCATGCAACACTCCTCCATGACCTTTTTCGCTCCTTCCAACTGTATAGAGTGAAGGTAACCGCCAGGGCAATCTTGGAAGTCATGAGTTAGGGATACCAGAGTCAGCAAAGCCTAGATCCCACAATTATTATATAGAGAAGTGTCACCCTACTGAACTGTTCAATCACCCACTTGTTATGGGAGCAAGAAGTAAATTTTGAGTGCGCTAGAGCTGTGATACACTTGGAGGTCTATTTGTGACATCAGTTCACTTACCCTAATGGATTTTATTTTTCATTGGCTTGTCCCTTGAGAGCCAGGCATCTACCCACAAGGCACTGGTAGTTAACAGTTCACTGTAGTGCCTTCACATCCCACTCTTACACTGTTTAGGGTATCAAATACTCAGAGATTTATACTCTTTATAATTTTTGGAAGGCAAGAAGGAGTCAATAGTTTTAGAGTTAGATAGCACAGCTGTCTGTGCTATTGGACACACATAAGATACAAGGCTAAAATACACCATAGGAAAGCAATGTAGGTTCGAAAGAAGCTGCAAGAGGTTGAAGTAACGAATTTCTGGTGGCAACCTGCCAGAAGGACTTCAAAAAACATGGATGTCTAATATTCATTTTTAAGCTATTTACATTGCTGCAATGTAAACCCACCTTCTCAAAACCTCAACAAGTTTGATATGTACACACACAAACATCTATGTGCACACACGTTAAAAGAGAGCAATGTTGAAATGGCAGCTCTATCCTACCCTGGACCACTGGCCACTGAGCAACCTCAGGGAAAAAAACAAAGCGGAATGAGATTTCACTGAAATTTTCCAAATCACTGACCTAAGTCACAGGTATAAAGATAAGGCATCTAAATTCAATGTAACAACATAGATTAATCTGAAGGCACACTGACCTCTGGCCTTCAGAATAAAGTTGCTTTTTTGAGAGTTAAATCAGTTAAACATACACACACGCGTGCACACACAGTACCTCCCTAAAAGTAACACAATATTCTGTAAAACTATGGCTCAGAAGCTTTGGGAAAGCTAAAATTTAACTTTGGCAATTTAGATTTGGTCTCAGGCACTTACTAAAATATGAGTCTAACCAAAAAGACAACATCTAGTTAACTGCATTGTACCCAGGAGGAAGGGAAATGGTGAACATGAAACCTGCCTGGGGCAGAGGTGGGATGGGCGAGGGTGGTATAAATTTAAAGAAGGGACCAGAATTTGTCAGTATTTATTAATGTCCAGGAAAAAAGCCACGGGGTCTGCTCGACATGACCGTTCTATTCACAAGAGACATCTATTCCACTGTAAGAGATGAACGTTTTATTAAAGCACTTCATACTAAAAATATCCCTCAATCATCTGATTCATTTCATCAGTTTTTTGTAATAGCAAAAGATTGTAACCAACAGATATGTCCATCGAATTATGGTATATCCCTACGATGGAAAAATAGGCTATCTTGGAAAGATATCTAAGATATAACGTTAAGCAAAAAAAGCAAGACATATAACAGTGTGCACAGAGTAATATTAATAACATTTACACACATGAAATGCAAGTGGAAGAAATAGAGACACATGTATTTAATATGTTTCTATACATGTAGAATATTCCTGGAAGGAAACATGAGAAATTGATATCTGTGGATAGAAATTTGGAGACCTGGAGACAAAGGTGGGAGAATGATTCTGTTTCCACTGTATACCTTTTGTTCTATTTGAATTTTTGAGCATGTGCGTTTTTATTATTTTAAAATAATAATAAATAGTAATTAAAGAGAAAGACAACAGATAATCTATAAAGGTTTCTATGGTTTTGTCTTTACTTTAGCAAGTCTGCTACACACACACACACACACACACACACACACACACAAGAACAAGGAAGGGGTAATAAACTGGATATATATTTTAAATTTACCTCCCTCTCTGACTCTTGCCTTACCAAAGCCCTTCCTAAAATTATAACTGGTTTTGAACATACCTAAGTGTACAGGGAGAAGATGAGCTGGCCAATAAACTGTCCTCTGGTCCATTTGTGGTTACATTATTTTATTGTAAATTGATAATCTCTTCTTGGGAGTTTGGCCATTATAATTATATTGTTCCTCTTTGCCTAATCAGAACATCTGGATTTTGAAACTGCAACTGGAAGAGCAGATCCTGGGTGGTGGATGTGCCTTTGAGGCACTGCCAGTGAGGTCATCTGGCCCCATTCATGACAGGACATCACCAGCTGGTCCATCTAGAAATCTAGAACATTCCATCCACCCCAGAGGTAGTAACCAGGGAAGAAGAAGAGATAGGGTGACTCAGATGCCACACACTGGCATCACCCTACTCCTGCTCTCCACTCAAGGCAGCCTTCCACTCTGCCATCCATGGATCTAGCCCATTTCTAGGAAGAGAGGGAAGAATGCAAATTTTTGTCAATATCCAATGGCACTATACCTCCTTTGAGGTCTGAAATATTAGCAAAGGACCAGTTGTGAACCAAAACAAACAAACAAAAAGCAACAGAAACACAAAATCAGCAAGCCTGGGCTATTTTAGAGACCATGTCATTAAACATGATTTCATCAGCACTCAGCTCGGGGGACGTGATTTACAAGAGGCAGTCAGCCTCCCTAGGTGGGAACTCATTTTTAATAAATGGTAGCGAGTAGGCTCACTCTGACCTGTGACTATGAGTCACTGCGTTTGAAGCCTCATGACAAACACCCTCAGGAACAGAGAGATGACCTTGTGCATGGGACTTTTTCTTTCAGGCAAAACCAAATGTTTCCTCACATTGATACCAAGGCCCGAAAGTCTAAAATCAGATCAGGGAGAGTAATGTGGGCCCGTGAACTGAGAGGACCAGACCCAATTGTCACCACAGTCCCTTTCTCCTCTCGGAAATCTGTGATTCAGTGTGCTGGGAAACCTGGTAGGAGGAACAGCTTTTAATTCTGACTAAAACCGAGCTGCAGTGGGAGAGGAGGGTAAATTACTTTTTGAAAAAAGTTGTCACTGGGTGATTCCTGCTGTCACTAATAATACAAATTAATAGCAGGCAGATAGCTTAGCAACTGGCTTTTGCTTCACATTGTCTTTGATGGTGACAGCACATCTTTTCCAAGAGTGAAACGAGGAGAACGTTCCAAGGCATGCAGGAATACATCAATCCTATGATGTATTGGGTTAAGGGCTATGGAGAAAGGGACATCTGGGGCCCCCACAGAGGCGGAAGGGACACAGGCCACAGCTCACCCCCCAAAGGACACTGACCTTTTCACGGTCTGTGAGCCCCACAGAACACCTCATGGGAGGTGGCAGTGCCGGCCTGCCACCGCGTTCTCTTTCACCTCTTGCTTGAAAGTGCCACTCTGTCATCTAATATTAACTGGGCAGGGGCAGGGAAGGGAAGAAGAAACAGGTGTTTGAAAATCAGAAATAAATCGGAGTGGCTGTTTCTCTCTGAGCAGGAAGAGGAGGAAAGAGAAAATGGTAGAGATTAGAATCTGAGTGAGAGGACACAAGTCTGAGTCCCCAAGAAAAAGACAAATGGTAGAATGGGCAGGTCCCGCCCAAGCAGAGCACATCAAAATGCACTTGATTTCCAATCTTAATTGCTGCGTGTGTGTGTGTGTGTGTGTTTGCTTACATAAACAAGAAAAATCTCTGGAAAAATACACAAGAAACTGATAGCATTGTTTGCTTCTAGGGAGGGAACTTCTTGTACTTTCTGAAGTTGAATGAGGTGGATATATCACCCATTCAATCTATATATAAAGAAAATATACGGAAAGCAGAATGCTTCTCGACTAGTGGGACGAAGGAAACAGTGGTCCCCGTCTTAGAAGCAGTGAGTCTTTTTTTTATTGTTATTATTATTATTTTTTTTTGAGACAGAGTCTCACTGTGTTGCCTGGGCTAGAGTGCCGTGGCGTCAGCCTAGCTCACAGCAATCTCAAACTCCTGGGCTCAAGCGATCCTTCTGCCTCAGCCTCCTGGGTAGCTGGGACTACAGGCATGCGCCACCATGCCTGGCTAATTTTTTCTCTATATATTTAGTTGGCCAATTAATTTCTTTCTATTTATAGTAGAGACGGGGTCTCGCTCTTGCTCAGGCTGGTTTCGAACTCCTGACCTTGAGCAATCCGCCCTCCTCGGCCTCCCAGAGTGCTAGGATTACAGGCGTGAGCCACCACGCCCGGCCAGAAGTAGTGAGTCTTATAGATAAGTCCATCTATTCATGAATGAAATATTTATAGATGATAGTCACGATGCGAGGTCTCACAGTCAGGTACACTCTCTTTCTCACACATACCATTTCTAATACATGGCAAAGAGGTTTTAGTTCTGAGTCCCAAGAACACGGAAATCTTTAATATTTCTATTTTAATAATCATAGCAGTAACACATAACAAATGTAGAAAATATTTTAAAATATTCCCCCCAAAATACAATTACTTTTAAGCCTATACTCAGAATTAATCCTTTTAAGTACTCGCCCTGTCTAGACAAGACAGAGTGGATATTACAGACCATTTTTGGGTCATACCTGACTTAACCTCAATATAGTATTGGTCCAGAAAGACACAATTCCTTTTTTAAAAATCTACCAATCTGATGCTCTGAATATTTTCCATTTAATGTCTTTCAACAAATAAGGCAACCATTTTTTGGCTTTCTTGAGGTCAGCAAATGTCAGATTCTTGCAGCATTGGAGATTATCTAAGATCATCTCAGAAAGTAGACTTTTACTAATCTGAATAGACAGAGACAGAGTTGAGCTTTTCCAGAAAAGAGGAAGGGGCCACCATCAACCATGCCAAGCACAGGATTCTCCCCGGTATAGAAGATCCAACCTTGAACAAGGTCATCTGCAGCCCTTCCCCACCAACTTGATACCCACCCAACACTCTCTCCAAAGAAATAAAACTTGAGGGTCTTTTCCTACATTATATTCCTCAAGGTAAAGTACCTTGGGAGGGCTAAAGTGAATCCAGAGATGCCACAACAGAAGCCATGGAAGGTGTGTTGTTTGGCACTGTTTGAAGGTGTAATCCCCAGCACCTCACCCAAAGTATGTATAGCACTTGTGCGTTAGTATCAATTTGCTTTTTGTCACCGTTTGGTGGAGCACAGCAACGCAAAGCAGGGCTCTAGAGTCACACAGGCAGGGATCCAATTACTGGTGCCGCCAATTATTTAATTGGGACTTTGGGCAAGATTTTTTTTTTCATGAAAAAAATTACATATTTATTCATTTATCAAATTTGGAAAGATTTTCTTTTTTATTTATTTTTTTAATTTTAGAATATTATGGGGGTACAAAGGTTTAGGTTACATATATTGCCTTTGCCCCACCTGAGTCAGAGCTTCAAGTGTGTCCATCCCCCAGATGGTGGGCACTACACCCATTAGGTGTGTATATACCCATCCCCCTCCCCCCTCCCACCTGCCTGACACCTGATGAATGTTACTACTATATGTGCACGTAAGTGTTGATCACTTAATACCAATTTGATGGTGAGTACATGTGGTGCTTGTTTGTCCATTCTTGTGATACTTCACTTAGTAGAATGGGCTCCAGCTGTATCCAGGATAATATAAGAGGTGCTAGATCACCATGGCTTTTGTGGCTGAGTAGAATTCCATGGTATACATATACCACATTTCATTAATCCACTCATGTATGGATGGGCTTGGGTTGTTTCATCAATGAAGATTTTTAATCCCTCTAAGTCTCTATTTCCTCACCCATAAAATCAGGATAATAACACCTTCTTTGTAGAGTTTTTGTGAGGTTTAAATGAGAGGATATAAAAAAAGATTAACTCAATGCATGCTTGGTGGTGCACACCAAATAAACCTTATCTGTTATCGTTGGTCACGTGCTGTGGAAACAAGAGAGCCTATCTCGTGGGTGAGAAAACATTGCTCAAAGTGTCTAGTGACTCAGACTGTTATATTCTAGGTCTCTGGGTTCTGGAGCCCTTGACTTTTCAGGAGCTACAAAAGTAACAGCGGATATCTTGGGCCGCGTCTCATTCCATTTTCAGCCCCACATCCCACATCCCATGAGTGAGAACACAATACATCTTCATAAAGGAGTGGGTTTTATCATTTATGATTTGACTAGATCACGGGTAAGCTGTCCTTAAGAGAACTCCGAACAATAAAAAGTCATGGGCTTTAAAAATAATTTCCAAAATTCCAAACAGTCTGGGAAACCTGGCCAAACAGAAGGCAAGAATTTTTTTTTTAAATCCCACTGGTCCTACCTAAAAATCTGATAAGGGCCAATAATGTTAGCTGCCAGGTTCCCTGGACACAAAGAGGGCATCACAGCCCCTAAAGGGCCGAGCAAGTGACTCTGGAGGACTTGGAAGTTCCCAACCCTTCTCTTTTAGATCACTGTGCAGAAGGTCTCAAGGTCACAGAATTTACAGAATTTAGAATCACAGAATTTAGAATTTTTTAAAAAGACAAACAAAGCGCATTTCCTATGTCCCACAGCAGTGAGAAATGTCAGCATATAAGGTACTTGCATTCGAAACGAACACTTTCCCAGCGATATAAGGAGAGAGCCGTGCAGACTGGCTACATTCCAGCTTGCTTGATATGTTCTGTAAATTCTTCTACTGTGTTCCCAAAAGGAGTCTATGAGAATATGTACTGTATTCCCACGGTATTTTTCCTCTTCCTCTCTCCTTCCTACCCTACCCCTGTGAGCAAATAACAATAACTAAGAAAAAAACTTTGGTTGCCTTGCATTTGTATGATAGATTTTTTTAAAAGCAAGCTACATCGTATTTATTTTACAAGTAGAGAAATCAGAATGAAGTAACTTAGGTCATTAATACAAGGCATTATTTATTCAAGGTATTGAAAAAACAAGGACTATGGGACCAAGAGTAAGTTCTAGCCTCAACATCTCAATATGAAAAGAATGACTGGAGCACACACCCACACACAAACAACAAAAAACCCCAAGACATCTAAGCCCAGTGTCTTTTTAATCTAAATTAACATAAATCTATAAGCTATGAGTCAGCCATTTGGAGGAAACAAGTTGAGATGGCAAAGCAGGCAGATGGGAGGAGGCATCTTGGATGAATGGGACCAGTGACATCCCAGAGGAATGTCCCTTGGTTGTGTGACCTCACATCCAGTTTGCCTGGCACGATCACAGATGATGCCTGCAGTCACAGTTTAGGGACTAATCGCACCTCCTTTCACTCTCAAAATTGTCCTTGTCTGGATGATAAGTTATATATTCACCCTACCCATGAGGAGTGCTATAAAGGTGTCAAATGTCACATGGAGGAGGCAGGGTGACAGAGAGAGGATTCATTTCTTTCAAGAGACAAAATCTAGGGAGCTGATATTCTGCGGAGGATGATGGAAGGCGTAAACACTGGTGGAGAACAGTTCATACCGCACAAGGGAGCACCGAGGAGGATTACTGTCCCACAGGGACGTCATAGCATGTTATGGCCCTTTGTCCTTTGAACTCCCTGCAGATTTTGTACTTGGACCATTCCTGCCTTTTCAACATTCTGGTCATACTACAGCTATGTGTCTGTATATACACACACACAGTATTTCTTCCACTAAGATGTAAATTCCTTAGGCAAAAGATGTAGGCTCCTTTCCACAGTGTTAAGAAGAGATTTGTACACAGAGAAGCATGTCTTCACTTCTTATATCTCCCATTAGAAGGTTGTAATTGAGGTTGGTGGTTGTCACCAATTCAGGCCAATGTCTGGGCACATAAGCAGACTGTGTTTCCCAGACCTTCTTACCATTAGAAACGCCATGGGACTCAGTTCTCACCCAACAGAATGGGAATAGAAATGATACATGTCCCTTGTAGGCTTGAGCCTTTAAAAAGTGGAGGGTCTTGGATCAGCAATTAAGTGCTCCAGCAGTGGACCTGGCTTGCGAGGGGCCATCCTGATTTAGCACTGTAATTCCCACATCCTGGGAAAACCCTCCATCTCAGGAAAGTAGGACAACTGGTCACCTTAGCTTTAGCCCAGATGTGACACATCTTGTTTCTCCTCACACTTGATGTCCAGAACCAGTAGCCTGGTTCCTCCATACAATCACAAGGCAGACAGGGATGTATAATCTGAAAATGTGCCCAGAAGTGGAAAGAACCAAACCAGCTGGCAAGCAACATGAGCATAATCTCTTGTCATAAATTGGTATTCTGATTAATAAATCACTCTCTTGTGAGTGATTTTCTTTCCTCCTTACTTTTGATTTTAGGGGAACTTGGCTATATAAGTAAATTCCGAATTTAGCTCAATGTATTGAATTTCTACCTCTCTGCTGTGTTATGCAGGAACTGCAGCGATATAAGTAAGCTACAATCTCTGCCCTCAAAGAGTTTTAAATTAATAGGGGAAATAAGATAGTAACGTAATGTAAGGTGAACACAGAAGAACATAGAAAGGGCTAAGACATTAAGAGCCAGGAGGAATCACACCCAACTGAAGTCATTCAAAAGAAGAATCCAAGGAGAAGAGTATTAGCCCAAGGTAGTATTCATCACAGACATAAGATTGTGAAAAATCTCACACATACACTGTGAGCAGCTATCTTTATACCTAACAAGAGTTTAGTAGTTAAGAATTTTTGTCTAAACTTTTTGTTGGGACTGTATTTTGAGGTGCACCATTAAAATGATTGACCTGTGAAAACGATGGATCACTGGTTTAAAATTAGTTTATTATGAAAAGAAAAACAATGATGATGATATTCAAGATGACTCAAATAATGGTCCAATTGGGCTGAAAATCAAATCAAATGAATCATGTTAAGAAAGAAAATATAAAACATTTATCAGCCTACTATGAAATATCAACTATCACTTTAAATTACTGTTGGCATTTTAATTATATTGATTTTATACCTAAATCTAAATGTAAATTTGTGTTGGTTTTATAGTTGTTGGCATCATAAAGAATTTATTCTAATTTTATATTTTGACACAGAAGATTAACAACGTAATAAAAATAAGTCAAAAAAAAGATTGTGAAAAACCAAAACCGTAATATCAAGCCCTCTGAGAAATCTCACTCCATTAACCAAACCTTCCATCAAATCCCCCAAATTTGAGACTTTTAAAACTGATCGCAAAGGCTGAGTTTATTACTTAGAAGTTATTATTCTAGTCTTGCTATTGCCCAAGCCTTTGGCAAAACAGAAACAAAAAATTGTTTTTCAATCAATAAATACAGCATGCTATGTTGTCTTACCAGTGTTATTTTTTTCTCTCACTTTTAGGAAATCTCTACTGTATTCTAAAAATCTTCAATAACATTCCCTCTAAGTGAAAGTTAGCATTGATGTGTGGGGATGTTTTGCCCTCTGATAATTATTCTTATTATGAGTGACTAATCTCTGCACAGCCCGCTCACAGTTAGCAGGGGAGTTGTCACGCGTGTTATTGCGATGAGCCAACTATTGAGTCAGAAACAGATTGAAGGATAAGTGATGTCTTCATGTTTCTCTCTGCGTAGGACCAGAACGGAGGCTGCAGTCATTAGGCGAGTTTTGCTGCATCTCTGTCAACTGTCATTTACGGCAGGCCCTTTTCCCAGCCAGATTTTGGGAAAGTGATCTCGGAAAATGGGATCTGCAGTGGGTGAGGCTCACATTCCTGTCTAGGGTTTACTCCAAGATCTCAGAAGACTCTGTCACCAAGACAGACGACTCATACTTGGAAATGTTACCAATCCTTCCACAGCTTTCATGCTGCAAACGACTGTAGAGTGAGAATCTGTTGCACAAACTGATGGAGAAAGAGCCAAACGCAACGTGATAGAAGAATTTGCACTTTTTTGGGAGACTAGTGGGTCTCAGCAAAAGGCAGCTGGCAGCACCTGCTCACACTGTCGCTCTGCGTTCTCCTTGTCTCTACTCCCAGATGGTCATGACATGCATGTCCCCAAGTCAGTCCCCTCCGGAAACACAGCAGAGGCAATAAACCAGGGCTCCCCAAGTCAGGGTCTTGGAGGTAGCATCTGCATTTATAAGTCTCATTATCCAAAAGCTTTGGGGGCAAACTGTTCATTCACAAACACTTCTTGGTCCCCGAAAAGTGTCAGACACCATGCTAAGCCTGGGGCACTAAGATAAGTAAGATTATGTCCCCGACATCAGGGATCCCTTCAGACATATAGGACAGGCAAAGTCAGCCTCATGTGGAAAGAGCTATAACAGAGATAAAAACCAAGTGCTCTTCCAGAGGAGGAATGGCATATGAGCTGGATCTTCAAGGGCGGGTAGATTCATAACCGAGAAAGGAGGCCTTCTTGTTTGAAAAACTGCAAGAAGTTTGGCGTGGCAGTAACACGGGGCGGGCAGAGGGAAGTGGAGAAGTTTCCTCATTCTTTCAGCCAATATTTATCAAGTGTCACTAGGAACCTTATGCTTGGCCTTGGAGATGCGAAACCAGAATAGGCTTAGGCTCTCCTGACTCTACCTTCCAGTGGAGGGAGACTAGCCAGACATGAGCAAACAAATGATGATGACTTTCAGACCCAGATAAAGGCTAGAAAAAGAATAAAACTGAATAATGTGATGGCAAGAGAGGGATCGTCTCTAGACAGGTGGTCAGATGTAGGGGCTGGGCCTAGGATGGATGGATGGATGGATGGATGGATGGATGGAAAGAACATGAGCAGATGAATGAAGGGTCAGGTGAAAATGCCTGCCCAGAGCTGCTTGTTTCCTGAGTGCAAAGGTCAGCTGCAAACAGCTGCTCTGCATGGAAGTTGTTAAAGAAATTAGCAAACGGCCCTGATCCTTTGCACGTGTCCTTGGAAATAAATACGGGGAGGACCTTAGCTGAGGAGGCCGTTTTCTCCTTCAGACTTTGGCCTCTTCCCTTCTCTATGTGTTTTGAGTAATTATTCTATTCCTTCCCTACCGAGCTCAGGAGTGAAAAGCAGCCGCTACAAGTGGTGACCCTGGCGTGACTGAGGAATCTGCGCATCCAGTGAGCATTTTTGTTGTCCAGACTACAAGGGGAATCATCCCGGTAAGGGACAGTCCTGCCCGCTGTTTTGGGAAAGGGATTCACAAGGGGATTTCTAATGTGGGGCAGCACCTGACGAAAGATCAGCGAATTTATCAGCACACTTTGCAACAACTCATAAAGGCTGCCCAGTGTTCTGTGCAACCAAAAGCTGTACAACAACTCTCATGCACAGTAAGACTGCATCGCCCCTGGTTCCCAGATGAAGGTACGTTAGATTTAGAGCTCTGGGAACAAACAGGGAAGGTTTGTAAGAAGAATCTTGGGCAGGGGGTTCTGGTGCCCCAGTGTTGACTACATGGAGCCTGGTGTGAACAGCGCTGACTCCCTTACATGTTCCTACAGCTTCTTAATCCTTTGGAACCCGCTCCTCCTCTTCCTTCTCCACTGTCTGCTCTGCCGGAGGAGCCAGCATCCCCTGTCCTAAAATTCCCAAATCCTGAGCCATATTCTCCACTGTGGCCTTCTGCGGTTCAACAGGAGAAGCAGCTACCTCCTCCTCTTCCCCCTCTGGAAGAGAATCTCTCTTCCTCCCCTGGTAAATCTGCTTTTCAACATTGCCTATGAGAGGGCCAAACTCAAGGAGAGACCCATATTTGAATGGTCTGTCACTTAATGGTTAACTGATTCTGGAACATTGCCTTAACTTTTCTGGGCCCTCTGCTTCTTCTCTTGTATAATGACCATAATATTTTTCTGACAGGGCAACTAGAAGGTTAGATGGGATTGTTTTTTAAGGTATCCAGCCTTTTCATTAGGGGCCCACTGCTCAGGTGCATCCAATACAACCCACACCTTTACAAACAATGGATGCCTAATTTGCCCATCTGGATAGAGCAGTGGCCCATTAAGCAGGATAAATTGAAACATGTTAAATCTCTTGTCCAGGATCAACTTAAAGCAGGATATACAGAACCTTCCCTGAGCCCATGGAACACTCCTGTATTCGTCATATCTAAAGAGAACAACAAGTGGCATTTACTGTAGGACCTGAGAGTTCTTAATGTTGTTATAGTCCCAATGGGACCTCTACAACCCGGTCTTCCCCAGCTGTCGTTAATTCCAAGAGATTGGCCTTTGATTGTAATTGATTTTTCACAATTCCTCTCAAAACGGGACTGGGAAAGATTTGCATTTTCTGTTCCCACTTCTAATAATGCCCATCCAGTTGACAGGTATCACTGGACAGTGCTTCTGCAAGGGATGTTAAATAGTCCCACTATTTGTCAATATTATGTTCATCAAGCCCGGCTCCCTTCTCGGCACCAGTTCCCATCTGCTGTCACCTGTCACTATACGGATGACGTATTAGCAGCTCCTACTCAAGCAGAATTACTATCATTGTTTGCCCATGTACAAACATACACTGCCATCCATGGGCTGCAAATTGCCCCACAGTACAACTTACCCAACCCTGGCGCTATCTTGGTTATCTACTTTTTTCACATTCACTGCGACCCCAACAAATAGCAATCTCTTTACCTTCTACCCTGACACTACATTCATTACAACTTTTGGGACATGTGAATTGGATACATCCCACTTTAGGAATTACTAACCAACAAATATATCATCTTACTAATACATTCAAGGGTGATCCAGATCCATCTTCACCTCCTTCACTAACATCTCTGGCAATGCAGGAATTCTACACTGTCAACTGTCCCACATTGACCCAGACAAACCCGTTCTTTTATTTATCTTCAACAACTCCAGCCACGCCAATCTCCAGCTGCTCTTATAGGCCAATGAACAACACACATGCTCCTTTGGAATGATTATTTCTACCTCACACTCCCTCCAAAACTTTTTCTCCCTTTGTAGATCTCTTTGCCCCTTTGATTACTAAGGGACACTGTCTACACAACAATTGCTTGGATTAGATTCATACTCCATATATCTCCCTATTCCTAAATAGGGAGACCTTCACATGGAAGTATTTCTTACTCTTTGGGGAGAATTCTCTCCATCTTTTCATCAGATTGTTGTAGCCACTCCTTTTCCTTGAAGGAGTTGAAAAGCCATTTCCAACATTTCCATACGGAAAATGAAGAAAATATTTTGCCTTGAGAAACTTCTGGCATTTTTCTATTCCTGGTTGTTATCCATGCAGCTTGAGAAAAGCCAGTGTCGTAGATACTATTTTGGTACATCTAATCCCAAGCTGAAAAAAGTACAATTACTCGAAGTTGGGAAGAGAGATTGAACCACAGGTTGTGTTTAAATTGGGTACAGTTTAGCTTTGTGGAGGAAAGGCAGTCCTGCTTCCTGCTTTGTGGGTTATTTCACAAATGCTCTCCTTCAAAGCCCTATGAGGATCCTTTCTGTGATTAAAGTCACTGAGACATTTTATGATTGAAAACTCCCCTTGGTTTAGGATTTATTTAGATACTCCTCTGCCATGCTCTTGCTAATGCTGTAGCTCTGGTGGGAATTGTACAAGGAAATTTACTCATAAGTCACAAAACCAAGCTAATATGACAGGCAGAGAAGAGCCATCTGGCAAATTGTTTGTAAAACACTTACCTTATATTTGTTAAATCCCATTTCCCTGTAAGTCACTTAACAGGAGACCTAGTGCACACCGTTAAAACAATTCTGAAAGTTCCCTAAAGCTTTCTTGGTGGCTATCAAACCGCATTCTCATGCTCAGGAAAATATTTCAAGCCATCCAGGTATAAAATGCAGACTTAAGAAGGAAGACAGATGCTTCCTCAGTGTTAGGGGACTTCATTATGGCATTATGAAATAGTCACAGAGGCTTCTAGAACTTCCAGTGACTGATGAAACAAAAGCAGCCTCTGGTAGGTTAAGTGCTAGACTCCCCTTCTCTTGGAGCTCACAAGAGGCTTGGGATAAGAGGACAGAGACCACACAGTCATCACCCCCCAGCCTTATGGGGCAGAACCAGCATTCTAAGACAATCACATCATGCCACCTGGGAGAAGAGGAAAGCAAATTAAAAGCCTCAGGCTCCTATTCCAGCCGACAATGGGTAGGGAGCAGAAACCATCAGAAAAATCTAATCAAGCCTAGAAAAACCTTTAACTAATAAAGTACCAGACCTATTCCATGTCAAAGCAAAAATGGTTTATATCTCTCTATCCTATTCAGGCTCTGGGACTCTGAAATGCTTAAAGACTTTAAATGGGTCCTATATTAGCATCTGATCATTAACAAATGCAAATTCCTATTTCTTACTTTGGTTTTAATTCATAGCTTAATTAGGGAAGGCCATATTGACTGTTTGAATTTAAAATGTCAAAGTAGAGCTCCAGGTCACCACCCCTACGTCTCTGCCCCTTGCCTCCCCCATGCCTCATTCCAGCGTCACACCAGAAACACAGGTGTGGCCCAAACCCAGCCCCAGCTGATCGACTGCTCAGCTGTTCACAGTGTGAGCTGGTGGTGTTGACAGCTGTGGTTGTCCAGAGCTCCTAAGGAGAGATACCAGAGTAGACACCTGCAAAGCAGATAAAATTTGTTTTAGCAATGTTTAGTGAAGAATTTACAAAAGAGGAGCCTCTGGCCCAAGGTGAATGAAGTGTTCCGGCAGGGTCTTCAGTTCCCATCTCCACCCCGCCACACCCCCACATGTGGGAAGCCCCCATACCTCTTGCTGACGTTTCCTGAATTCTCTCTACCCAAGGGTAAGCAGTGATCCATATGAATCCTTTAGTGCTGGGAAAATGATAGGAAAGCGTTGCTGGTTATACCCTCAAGTGCCTGCTGTCCAAGAGTCTCAGGAGAAAAAAGTCTGGCTTAAAGTCTCAGGGATCCTACATTTTTCTACTTCAATTTCTCCGTCTCATAAATAGAGATGGTCACAGCTAACCCAACCATCACTCTCTTTAGATTGGCCCCCCTTTGGAGAGGAAGAATTTATTTTTAAAGAAAGATATCTGTAAATATGATAAATTGGAGGAATTGGAAAGTTTTAGAATTAAACAGTTTTGTTTCATATAAAGTGACCAATTTCTAGACATTCTTATACTGGCCTCCCAAGACATCTTGGTGCCTAATACGCATCTTGAGAAGTTATTTTTGCAGCAGCTAACTGCATTTGCATAGTCCATTTTCTAATTATCTATGTTAATAAGGACTAGGGCTGTTCTGATGACCTGAAACCCTATTTTAAGCAGTGCTTTAACTTATTTTCAAAGCAAATAAATGTTATCCCATTTGATCTTCTCATCAATAATCTGAAGCAGAGAGATAATGAACTGGAACCAAGGTGTGATCCACCTTCCAGGGGCACTGTGGACCTCGGTTTTCTGTTTATTCAATGTTCACAGTTTTAGTCACCTCCCTTGGGGATTTTGAAACCAAGTTCCCACCTCAAGGCCAAACTCCTCTTCTATCCATTCACTGGGGCTGCTTCAGGACTTGCTAATTGGCTAGGTTTGGGGCCAAATTATAGGGGTGTAGAAATTATCTTCTTGTGTTGAGTCAGTTCCTGGGTTGGGGTCACAACTCCAGTTGGGTCAGTTTCTTGGTGTTGGCTGCTGGTCTGGGTGGGTCAGCGAATCCACTGGAATTTGGGGCCTGAATGATATCTCAGAAACTGCCTTTAGGCTTTGAAAAGGTGATGTTACCTATGGGTAAAGTTGAGTTTTTATGTCCATCGGCCATGTGACTCCAGAGTAGCAATTATAGAGAAGTAAACAGGGACAGTGGCTGATTATTGCCAAGCAAATGATGGCACAGTGGCGGATTATTATTATTTTTAGCTAGGCCTGTGCCTTCACAGGGTTTTAGGCTATTACCACAGTTCTCACTTTGCACCCCATTGTTGATTTGTAAAGGGTGGTTTCAATATTCATGTTTTATATTTTAAAAATAATAGGCACATGTATTTGATTTAATGTTTTGTAAAAAATGTGTTATATTTATATTACAAAGACTTGGAGAACACACTGAAATGTTAACAGTAATTATGGGTGGGTGGTAGGATTCTTCCTTATGCACAGAATGTATTGTCTGAACTTTCTATAATGAACGTATATTAGCCGTATAATCATACACACCCATTCTAAATTAATTTCCATTGATAGGAAAGCAGCCTGCACTTCCTTCTGGAGCACACACACTGTTAACACCAATTCCTGGGAGCATCTGTGCCTGTTCCTCCAATCTGTCACATGGCGGCCTCCTGACACCTAGAAGGTAGTACGCTCGAGGATTCCATGTCTGTCCCCAGTTGTATCATGGAACACACTTAAAGATTTGTCATTGGCCACTCTTCAGAGAAAAATAAAAACAGCAATTGAGTCAGAGAAAGTACATGGATGGAGAAATAAATTAAATCCCCTAACCTCAAATACACAGATCTGAATTTGGATGCTATATCATTGTTCCCTGGGAGTCAAGTTTAGAATGATAAAAAAGAATCCAATGCCAGGTGTACAAAGACTGGATAAAGCAAGGCTTTATTGGAGGTGCAACAAACAGAGAAGGAGAAAACTGTGTCTTGTGACATTTTATGAGGATCTTGTCTTCCTTTTCGTCCCCTCTACCCTCTTATTGCCATGATCTTTAAATTCTGGCTTGCTCTGCATGGCAGTGTGTTTGAGTTTCTGTTCTTTCCCCAGCCAAGCCCTGGACAGGCAGATAAAACCTTTCCAAGGGGGTGAATGACATCTTGGGGGGAAGGAAGGCACAGAGAAGAGATGACAACAAACCAAAACAAAGCTGGAGAGTGTCCTGAGTTGAATTTTGGGGGGTTGTCTTTTTCTTTTTAGCTGAAGAATGAAGACACAGAGGTAGAGCCCAAATTCTGAAGTCCTGATGGAAATCATTTCCTATCCCCCCTAAAATCATCCACACGTCCCTGTCTTCCTTGCCCCTATGAAGAAGGGTGTATGAGCATCTGTAACCCAGTGGGTTGTCTGGTAATCACCACCCCCCTTTTGGCTTTCCCCCTATTCACATTAAAATACATTTTGTATGTCTTTTCTTCTATTAATCTGCCTTTTTCCAACTGATTTTCAGTGAGCCTTGAGAGGGTGAAGGGGACGTTTTCCCCTGGTCCCCGTAGCTTTGGCACTGTGATCTGGACAGCCGAATCCATTCTGCTCTTCTGGAAGCAGCAGCCCAGGGATCCCAGGACCGGATAAGCTGGACTCTCCATCTCTCTTTGCACAATCCAGTCGAGCAGATGGTAAAAATCACTGTTTGTCTCCTTTTTTTCTTTTCCAAATTTAAGGTTAATGGGACAAAAGTATTTGTATGGCTAGTGTTAGGTTTACAGACTCTGATGTATTTCTTGTTATGAATATTCGTGTTGTCTGATCTTTTTCCTCCCAGAAACAGTCTTTGTTTTTCCTTTGTCTTTGTCTTCCTGTGTCATTTTGTCACAAAGAGGGGTACCATAGGGTAGAACCCCTTCCACCCCTATTTTGGTGAGTTTTATGATTCTCATCAGACCAGCATGCAATTGTGCTGTGGGTCTCTGAAATAAAAACTAGGTGAGGTTCCCCTTTCATTCTGTTTTATGTCCTCGAAAGCTTGACTTGTGACCAAGTGAGACCACTTTTTCTCTTGGTCTCTGCCATCCATTACAGGGGCATGATTTTCAGGTCACATCTGGTAGCCAGTCATAAAAGAATGGGGACCCCGAGATACATAATATTTTTAACAGCATACTTTTTGTTCCAAATGTGCCAACCTCTCAGGGGAGTGCATCTTAAGAAGTCCCATCCATAAAGGGCTTTTGTTGCCTCAACTGTTGTTGCCTGGTTGGTCCTGGGAAAGTCCAATCCCAGGAGGGCATACCTGGCGTCACAGATCAACAGGTCTGTGACTGGCAGCCCCCACAAGTTTGTGGGTACCACAGACACTGTATGCATAAACACCATCCTCAACCATCTGTGGAAATAAGAGTTTTTGCTGTCTTAACCTATTTCTGGGAGCAAATTTTTGAGGGAATCCTGAAGGCTGCATCTTCTGTGCCCATTTTAAAAGCAACACACCCATGGTGGTCTAAAGTTGGAAAGTTACCTCTGGGACTCTCATTAGAACAGGCTTATTGGCTTAAGTGGCTTACAAAATAAATACATTGACTGTATTTAAAAAAAAAAAAACTTTTTAGAGATCGCTCATCTTAAACAGCTCTCATTGGTGTCTATGAAAAGATAGAAAAGAAATATAGCCTAAAAAACTCCCTTGGCAAGATTTTACAAAGGCAGAAACCAGATTGAAAACAAAGTTAAAATCCTTTGTACATTCAACTGGCATTGCCTGTTTGGATTCCCCGTGGGATTTGCAACAAAGGTACCCCACCCTCCACCTTGTCGTCTAAGGGTCAAGATTCTTATTCTCACCACCAGGGCCCAGGTTTGATCCCTGGTCAGAGAACCAGTTCCTTGAAGATGTAAACCCTGTAGCTCAGGTAAAAACAGAAAAGGAAGCTTTATAAGAGTTAGTTTGACTTATTTGTTTTGAATTTATATTTGTGCAACGCTTCACTTTTTGGAGTACTCATTTGTTAATGAGCTTTTTCCCATCCGTGCACAGCTATTGTCGTCCTGTCCATCTCTTAAGTGTCTTTTTTTCTTTTAGCTGTCTTGGAGGGGTGGCTCTGGGTCTTGTAAGGTCTACTTTTTGCACCTCTTTGGAGATGCCTTGTGCACCCTTGATTGAGCCATAGCAGGCTTATTTATTGGTTTGCTTCTGAGTCACTTAGTAGTTACCTTTGGTTTAAAAGAAAAGAAAAAAATCTTAAGGCAGGAATATTTGCAGTTTGTCCTGGCTGAAATCTAATAATAAGAAATTTATTTTTTTTAAAAAAAAAGCTCCATGGTCAAAAGTAAGCTTAATTAAAAGCTGATATTCAGACTGTGTATTTTTAGGCTTCTCCATTCTCTTTGGATCCTATCTCTCCCATGGGAACTTTTTTCAGTCAACTTACACTCCTTTTTAATCATATGTTTGGTCCTTCTGTTTGCTTACTTTTTGGCATAATTTTGCTCAGAAAAAAAGCAAAATTTCATTGGCCTTTTTGGAAAAGCCTAAAATCTTCCCAAATTGGCTCTTCTAAGACTTGTTCTTCCATTTGCTTCCATTTGTAATTCCTTTTGCCAGCTTCGATAACACATGAAAGGATCTAGAGGGGACTTCTGGTGACCCTGAGACCCCTCAGGGACACCAAAAAAGGTGCCACTGAGCCCCTTGTTTTGGGGAGTACCGGTCTTCCTCATGAAGCCCCAAGAGTCATAGGAAGATTCCTCTCAGGTCCAAAGCTCTGCTCTCCTTTGCATTAAGCACCTTGATATCTTTGGCTTTGGGATACATGTGTGTGTGGTATGTTGTGTCTATGTGTATGCATATGTATTTACATGTGTTTGTATATTGTCTACATGGTACCAAATTGACTTATAAGTCAATGAATATTCATAAATTAAATAACTAGTCTAAATGATTTTCAAGTTCTCATGACTTTAGTAATCTTTGATAAATAAAGCTAGTTTTAAAATTGTTGGTCAAATAAAATTAAAGCGACTTCAAAATTTAATTCACACCTTTTTGCCTGGGTCTACTCATCAGCCAAATTTATACTTTCTCTGCTAAATGTTATGGTCATAAAACTATTACTTCTATGATCCTTTTGATCCTTGCTTGATTAACTTGTACGCTAAAGCTGTGAGGGCTGGCTGCTGGGCTCCCCTGATGCCTTGCACACATCTTACTATGAGCTTATGTCTGTGATTTTAAGCCTGTGGGTTCTGGGGTCTAGACAGGTGGCCATGGTGAGGCCTGGGGACATAAGTGTCCACAGCACCTGGTCCATTTGCTTCAGGGCAGAGCCAAGCCCAGTGTGACCCATTCTCCCCACCCAGCTCTGCCTCCTGGTCATGCTGGGAGAGGTTGGTTCTTCCAGACATTGTCTTCATAGCTCCATCCTCCGTCCTGGGCTCTACACTTGATATATAATCTACGACTCAGACAGGCCCTACCCTTCTTAGCCACCCTTGAGTGACTCGTGTGTACTTGGGGCTCAGAATGACTGGGTGGGGGACCCTGAAGGGGGTACTTATGTCCAGTATTGTAAAGGCTTTGATGAAGATGAAACTGGCTGATGCAGAGTTGGCCTGATTTTGCTTTATCAAAAGAAAAAAAATAAATGGCTAGCTTTATTTTCCATGAACAATTCAAATAAAGTTGTTAAGAAAGAATAAGATAGGTAAAGGTGAATGGGATAAATGTTTATAAATGAACTTGTCATAGTTTCAAAAATCTATTAAAAATTTAAAAGTAATTAAAAATTTAAAAGTCATGTTATATGATGTATTAGATAGATAATCATAAAATTTCTGAGTCATTTCTAAGTAAGTTAAAATACTCAGACATTAAGCATAAGTTTAAGCTTATATATGTTAATATTTTGTTTTTATATGATATAAAAGCTAAATATATCTAGATCTGTTAATAAATATAAAACAATTGAAGAAATGTAACTTTCTAAAAACTATGAAATGTTTTCATCTACAAATACTGATATAAAACAAAAATAGCTTTCTAGGTTTTTTCACTGAAAATTAGGGTTACTAAGAGTTAAAATTGTAATTAATATATGTAATTAAAACTACTAGGTATAAGAAACAATTCTGTATACAGAGTGTACAAAAAAAGTAAGATGTTATAAGGTATAAGGATGTATTTTTGTTGAGAGAAATGATTTTGTCTAGTTTAGAGATTACTTAAAGGTTATTTCAGAATAAATGAATGGAAGAAAATGATTTAGATAAAATAAATGGATATAAATAGGAAAGGAAGAGAATGGAAAAAATGTAAGAGGTTATAAAAGATTTACAGAAATTTTATTTTGTATGGTCAAAGCTGAGATTGGATGAACTTGTTTATAAGGTTTAATTAAAATTAGCTTTAGTATTAAAGGTACACTGGGCCAGGCACAGTGGCTTATACCTATAATCCTAGCACTTTGGGAGACCAAGGTGGGAGGATTGCTTGAGGTCAGGAGTTTGAGACCAGCCTGAGTGAGACCCTATCTCTACAAAAAATAGAAAAATTAGCCAGGCATGATGGTGCGTGCCTATAGTCCCAGCTACTCAGGAGACTGAAGCAGGAGGATTGCTTGAGCCCAGGAGTTTAAGGTTGCAATGAGCTATGATGATGCCACTGCACTCTAACCTGGGCAACAGGATGAGACCTTGTCTCAAAAAAAAGTACATTAATACAAACCTAGAATTTGGTTTTCTGTTTTAAACAAGATTTTCATATAGTATTGATTTTAAAAATAAAAGATTTTTGTTCACCTTTTGGAGAAACAGATTCTGTGTATCTCATTCTGTCTTTATTAGTTCTTTTGATTCTTTGGAAAAGTGAATCTCTTCTCTGTCAAAGAGTAAAGGATTTTACTTTCTGAAATTTTTTAGTTATCACTTTGGCTAAATATGTGACTATTATTTTACAGTGACCTGTGATCCTGTTTTCATCAAGCATTTTAAACCTTTGACATATTTGACAAGCCTCCAAAAATCAAATTTTAAGATGTAAAATTAAATTTGTGTGACCTCAAACTAACTATGGAATGTTTCACAGGGCCCAAAGCATCCAAAAGGGAGATAATTACATAGTCTTGTTTGATATGTTAAATTATATGGGAAGCATTGTGAAATAAGAAATAATGTTTAACCTTTTTTGAGTTATACTTACATGGATATGTTATTAATATGTGTCCCAAAATTGTATGAGATTCCTGAAAGTCTAATACGTCTTGGTATATGATATCAGTCATAATTATGATTGTTAAGTTGTTGTAGGCCACAAAATAATAAGCAAATTTCCTCGTCAATTGTGTCTTTAACAATGGCCATTTTAAATCTTGTTGCACACATTTAATAGCTTTACACTGATGCTTTTTTTCCTGAAAGCTCTTTGCACATCCTAAAGTGTTGTATTTTCAAAAAGGTTCATGAAATAGACTGCAACAAATTCCCTTAAATACAGGTTTCTGATAACTTTAAGATCATATCATTGGACTGGGTAAAAAAAAATTCAAGAATTCTAATGAAAAAACTGGACCCATAAAATTGCTCTCTCAACATCAAGCAAAACAAGAATTAATTACATTGGACTAAAATGATTTTCATGACTTTTTTTTTGAGACAGAGTCTCGCTCTGTTGCCCAGGCTAGAGTGCCATGGTGTCAGACTAGCTCACAGCAACCTCAAACTCCTGGGCTCAAGCGATCCTCCTGCTTCAGCCTCCTGAGCAGCTGTGACTATAGGCATGTGCCACCATGCCCGGCTAATTTTTTCTATATATTTTCAGTTGGCCAATTAATTTCGTTCTATTTTTAGTAGAGACGGGGTCTTGCTCTTGCTAGTTTCAAACTCCTGACCTTGAGCGATCCTCCTGCCTTGGCCTCCCAGAGTGCTAGGATTATAGGCGTGAGCCACCGCGCCCGGCCTTCACGACTTTTTTTGTTCGAAGCATTGCTTCTTTTTGTGCTTTGTTTTCCAGAGTTGAGAAAACTTTTTAAAAGCTATTTATATCTTTATAACAATTTGGTAAAGTATACTTCTGTGAGCAAAATCAAAACATTTACCTTTCTCTTTACCTGATCCCTGTAAAATCCAGAAACTAATTGTGAGTATTCTCATTTTATGGCAATATAGTTATTTGCATAACTTCAATAAGAATCTGTTCTCTTTTGTAACAGGGAACAATTGGAGACACTGTTTATTTTACCAAGGCTTTGCCTGAATTGTCTGATTTTCACATATGACCAGACAGCTTTAAGGAACTGAGGTTAACATGATGAAGCCAATATAGGCCTTTGGAAAAACTGGCCTGATACCTTAAATATATGAGTCACATAGTTGCCTTGTGATAAGCAAACAATGTCACTTTCTGACAGGCCCAGGAACCTCAAGATATTTTGAGGACCTCAAGAAGAGAAGAATTTACCTAACTGATACAGATATTACAGACACAGTCTGAGGGTAGTCAAATCTTTGGCCTGGCTGTCTAGCCTTGAGATGCTTTTAAAAGGCTAGTCTGAGGTTTCTTATGAAAAGTTCCAGCAAAGCCAACTTAAAAGAATCTATGTGATAAATCACCATTCCTACTGCACTTTATGTAGATAATTAGGCCAAGTTAATGAAAGTAAACCTATTTTGCAAACAAATTAGTCTTGTCATAAATATCCTTGGTAGAAAGAGGAAACTGGAGAGAGAAAAATTATATTTCAGAAGAAAATTATACTTTATCTGTTATGACATTCTAGCCCTGTCTAGCCCATTGTTTTTGAGTTTTTATTATCTGGACTGAATCCTGAATTTTTAGTTTCCTCCAATATCTGGCTGCAACTCTTCCAGATTAACATTTTCAATTTTTCTTTCAGTCTTCTGACTTAAAAATCACAAAAATTAAAAATGCCTATTTTCTAAGGCCCTATAAGCTGGAGCTAGTCAATTTGGCTCTGAAGAAAAATCATAGCAACAGCTTATATTTGGACAAACTTTACACACAAACAATCCAGGAAAATCTATCAGATTGCCACTGGTTTTCTCAGCTGATTACACACCAGACTCTGAAAGAAACTAGTTTATAGACTACTCCAGACATTAACCTTTTTTTCCTTCTGTTACCATAGAATGCCTCTACTTAAAGATCGGTTTGCCTGCATCATATATAGAGGCCTAGCTCTGAGAGCCCATCTACAACATCATCACCTAAATTGTGATGCAGCTGTTTAATTAAACTGGCCTCTTCCCAGAAAGGAGTGACTGGTTTCATGGGACCCTTTTCCATTCAGTTACTAACACAATTTTTTTCTTTATAGCTACCAACTCGGTTTTTAGTATGTGAAACTTCTAAGGACGTTTCAGACAGGGGAATGTTGAGGATCAGAAACCAATACCCAAAAATCCGGTGCTTTGACTTGCTGGACTACAGAAGCAGGCTCAAGATCTCTCTGAGCCTCCCTCCCTCCTGTCTCTCAATCCTCTGTCTCTCCCAAAGCACAGGATGAAGTTGTTCTCTGAAGTTCCCTCATCTGCCTAAAGTCCAGACCCACCAAAGAAGAAAAAAAAATTACCTCTGGTCCCTTCTCTGGGTTTTCATTAACTTCATATCATTGGAAGAGAGACTGAAGTCTATCAATACAACTGGACAGACTTTTGCTACAAACCATTGTCTTCTGCTTTGGTCCCATTCAGTATTTCAAAGGGAATCATTTACTGACCGTTGTCTGCTCTGTGAGCTCAAGAGACTTGTCCTAGATTGTATGTTCTTTGAACCCATTAAATTCCCCTAAAAATCATTTGCTGTCTCCCTTAAGTCATCCACATTTCCCATCTCCCTATCCCCTGTGAAGAAGGGTATGTAAGCATCTGTACTGCAGTGGGTTGTGTGGTAAACACTCACCTGTGATTTCCCCCTATGCATGTTATGTTAAAATTCTGCATGCCTTTTTTTCCCTATGAATCTGCCTTTTGTCAGCTGATTTTCAGTGAACCTTCAGGAGCAAAGGGCAAGTTTTCCCTCGGCCCCTACAAAGTAAACAAATACACGTTTGAGGCCAAAAGTTCTGTCAGTCAACAAATAGGGGGGAAAAATCCTTTCTACTGACTGATCTTTAATTTTTAAGATCTTTCATAAGTGAATCCTTACAAATCCTACTCATGTCATAAAAGTCTTTAAAGGTCAGGCTGAATATATAAACCACTTTAAGTCCTAACAGGAAATAAACGATGTTGAGCCTGAAGTACGTCCTTAGATATTCCATATGAAATTCAATACAAAGCCATAAAACGAGAGAGGAGGGAAAGCCGTGGACACAGTTTCTCAGTGTTCTTCTGCAAAAGGTCAATTTTATTTTAATCCTGCTGTCCTGGGCCCAGGCAGGGAAATGCACCCTTCTCTTTCATGTGGGTGAGACTCCGGGCTGCTGCTGCTGCTTCAAGCGATCACATTGTCCAGATCATCAACAAGGACTTATTTTTAGACCCGAAAGGATGAGAATTTCCTATCCTTCCACCATCCTCCAAAGACGATGGGGCCTTGTTTGTGAGTATTATCAACAAGGATAAAGAACAGAAAATCTTCCAGATTTTTTTTCCGCCCACACTGACATGTTGACTGAAAACATTTCTGAACAGGACTCAAAAAGAGAAAACACGAGCAGGAAAATCTCCTCAATGGTAATGAAGTCTTTACAACATTCATCTCAGTCTTTAAAATACATGAGCCCCCTGCCAGAGACTGCCGTGAAGTTGCCCCTGAAAGCATGTCTAGCGGTGAGATCAACTGTATCTGTGCTTAGAGTCTGGAATACTGGAAGCCTAGGCTGGAAGGCATCTTACAGACGGTCTAATCCGACAGTCCCATTGCACAGATGAGGAAACCCCCTTATCTGAGATCCTGTCATAACTAGAGGTGGAACCAGAAGAATGCAGGAGTTTGGAGTCCTAGTGACCTTTTTCTAACACCTCTTAGACACTAAGTGCCCTGGGAGCTCCAGAACAAGCTGGGGCATTAGTGGATAAAAATCTCTAGATGCTTCTATACTAACCCTTCTGTGATCAAGAGCCACACTGAAGCCAGAGTGCTACTAAGTCTCCTCTTCTCCATACTTCTCGTGACATCTTTAGTTCCTGCCTAGACGGACTTGACATTTTTAAGAGTTGTCATTTAAGGAAATATATTTATCCCTGCATTGGAGCAAATGTGCTGAAGTGAAGCTACATTTTTTATTCCTTTTAAAATCAACTTCCCACCCAAAGCCAAGTGTCTGGGTTCCCAAGGAGCTGAGTGGAGGGAGCCCCTGGCTGGGGTGAAGGAACAGCTATTTAGCATCTGCCTTTAATGCCTCTCTAAGGGTCTGAGCATCATCAGCCTGAAACCACCATGGAAAGTGAGGGAGGCAACCCATCCTAGACCTGAAAGTGGGTTTTCCAGGTGAGTTTCTTGATCCTAAATGCTATGTTTGGGCCATTGGTGGACAGGAATAAGAGTCAAGGTTATGGGGTTTGGGGGCAGGGGGGAAGACCCCATTCATTCTTGATTCTGGAAACACTCAATCTCTTTGTCCTTATTGCTAGGGGCCACCCTCAGACCTTTCTCCCTATGTGACACTCTCCTTTTGTCCCTGTACCCTGGAAGGTTTGTCTTTCCAGAAAGTAAGGATAACCTGGAAGCAAGAGGACCTAGTGATTTCCACACTGGACAACATGCTTACCCCTTTCATTCACTCATTCATTCATTCATTCATTCATTCAACATACATATTCTGAACAGTTACCATATACCAGGCTCTGGGCTTAGCACTAAGGCTGTGGTGTGAACTAACACTTACATTTTCCCTTCTTACTCTGCCTTACTCCTAGCAAGCTGACCAGGACCAATCCTCACCCCTCATCCTTGAACTGGGCTTGGGGAACTCCGCATTCTCCTCTTCCCAGGCTTTCATTCATTTAACAGACTTATTGATCACCTGCCATGTTGGAAACACTGTGAGGATATGCAGGCGAATCAGGTAAGCATCTTGTCCTCGTCTGCGGGGAGGATGATCACATAAAAATAAAATACAAATCTAGGCTGTTTCTAGTTTGGAGCTATTATGCAAAAAAGCTTCAGTGAATATTCCTGTACTGTTCTTTTTGTGGACATGTGTTTTCATTCATTCTTGGGTAAATACGTTATCCAAAGGTCTGTTATTGGATGAATAGGTAAACCATGGTATGTTCTTTCATTCAATGGAATATTATTCAGAAACAAAGAGAACTGAACTAATATTTGTAGCAACATGGAAGAATTCCAAAAACATTGCAATGAGCAAAGGAAGCCAGGCACAAAAAGAGTTCATTCTGCACAATTCTATTTATATAAAGTTCTAGAACAGGCAAAACTGATCTATGTTGAGAAAAATTAGGACAGCAGTTGCCTCTGGCAGGGGGGGATTGACTGGAGGAGATGCATGAGGAAAGTTCTATATCTTGTCTAGGGTGCTGGTTGCACAGAGTTACACATTTGTCAAAACTTGCCACACTGTACACTTTAAATCCCTTCGTTTGATTATATGTAAATTATACCTTAATGAATATTTCATTGAAAAAACAAATCTGCATAGGGTTCATTTGTATGGGGAACAAACATGGCAAAAAGTTAAAATTTGACAATTAGGTGATGGTTACATCCACGTTTGTTATTTGTTATACTATGTAGTTTTTAGTATGCTTAAAATAAGTCACAATAAAAAATTTTTAAAGTTTAAATGTAAGAAATAGATATAGAAGAATCAAATCCCAAGATAGAAGGAATCTTTCTTTTTGTTGTTTTGTTTTGTTTTTGTTTTTGTTTTTGAGAGGGGATCTGGCTGTGTTGCCTAGTCTGGTCTCAAACTCCTGGCCTCAAGTAATCCTCCTAGCTTGGCCTCCCAAAGTGCCAGGATTATGGGCTCACACCACCACACCTGGTTTAGAAAGGATCTTAACATTCATTGACTCCAACTTCTCATTTTCAACTTAGTTTCCCTTAAAACCTCCCTGTTAGGTGGTCTTCCCCACTGGACTTGAACACGTGGAGGGAGAGTGCTTCCTACCTCCTGGGCAACATGTTCCAAAATTAAAACAGTCAGTGCGGCTGCTAGGGAGGTACAGGAATAAGGTGCTGTGGACATTCGGAGCCACAAGGGAGGACCCCTAGAGAGCCCACCCTCAGGAGCAGATCCACTGGACAGCCACCAGCAACTGGAACCTGAGATGCACCAGTGAGCAAAGCTGACCCCATTCTTGCAAGGGGCAGAGCTGCAGGTTGTGTCTGACTTAAAGGTCTGGTTCTTTCCTTTCTGCCTGACACTGTCCACATCTCCTAGCACTGAGCTAGCTTCAGGGCTCTTAGGAGAAGGTCAAGGAGGGAGACAGCAAGCCCAAAGCCAGGCCGGTTAGGAGTCAGAGCTGGAAGGCCAGGCTGGACGCTGGGCACATGCTCAGAGGGCCTCCCTGCTCTCCGTCCAGGCCACCAGCAAGGTAAAACAACATTCTGGAAACTGTGGTCTAAGAAATATTCTTAATAGCAATAATGACCACACAGCAGAAGGGTCGGGGCAGGCCCGCTACTCCCCAACATCATAGCAGCCAAGTGGCTCTGCTAGCAGCCCTCCTCCCTGGCTGGGGAAAGCAGGACTCTGGGACCCGGGAGCCTGGCTGGTCCTATGTTAGCCTCTCCCTGTGCAGGGTCAGGTCCAGGGACAAGCACAGATTATCTTTCCCATCACTTAGGGTTCTCAGGTTGCCAGCAACAGAAAACAGCTCAATCTAAGCAAGAAAACGAATGCGTTAGACAGAGGGTTGTTCCCAGAGTAGGAGGAAGAACAGAACAACCAGGCTCAGAAGGACAGGAACCAGAGCCATCTGGGATCAGAGCAGCAGAATCACATCGATGGTCCCACTGGAATAAATCCACGCCGGCTGTCCCCATGTCTGCTCAGGAGAAAGAGAGTCCGATGGGCTGGCCTGGGGGTTGTGTCCACTGCAGGAAGACACCTTGACAGACAATCCCACCAAGGCCAGGAGATTTCCCCAGTGGAAAATCACAGTGCTATGGCCAAAAGAAGTGCAGAGCAGGAGAAATGCCTGACATACTCCCACTGCCCTCAGTGCCTGGCTGGTGTCCTCCTCTGCTGAAGGGCATCTGCCAGGTAATTTGATGTCACAGAGCACCCTGGCACACTGAGCCCCAATGGCCCAACTACCTCACGGCTCCCCCCAAGTCAGTCTCCTTTCTTGAATCTTGAATTGTCCATGGAGGACGTGGATATTGTGTGGACTTCAGAATGAACTTCTTCCCAAATCCACCAGCCATGTTTTGTCTACAAACGTGAGTGTCCCAGGGTGCCCACATTAAGCTCCAATGGAGTAGGAGTACTCCCTAAGCAGACCCTGCAGTGACTCTTCCTGGGTCACCTCTGTCTCCATCTGGCTGCCCAAGTCCAGAGCTGCCCTTTGCAAGCTCTGCCCGAAACCAGTCAGCACCCCCTCCCCACCACTCCTCAGCCCTGCATGCTGTGGCACCTCTCCGTAGTCTCCCCACATCCTTCCCTTCTGTTCCTCCCCAGAACTGCCATGGTCAGTCTTTAGGGAAGTCTGTACCTTCTGGAGGCTGTGCTGGGAGCCTATGCAGGAAGACGAGGCCCTCAGACCTGGATCTAATCTTGGCCTGACTCCCGGGGTGACCAGGGCCAGCAGAAAGTATAAGGGAACACAGGCAGGACACAGGATGATGGATGCCCCCCAGGGAGCCCCAGCTTCAGGCTACATAGAATTCTTACGATTCAGGTAGCATCACTCATTCATCCACTAGAACTTCAGTGAGGGCCTCTGTTTTATTCACTGCTATGTCTCCACTGTCCAGAGCAGCATCTGGCCCATTGAGGACATGTGAAGTCTTTGTAGCATGAATTACCCAATGAATTAGCCAATAACATTTCATTGTCTTCTTTGAAAAGCTGATCTGCCATCCTCTCCCCAGTGGCTAGTCCGGCTGGCGGAAAGGGGCTAGAAAGGCCCCACTTCTGCTGGGTTCCGGCCGTCAGAGGCAGCCCTGTGACCGGGCCAGGCAGCTGGCTGGCTGCTCTGCAGTGCTCAGGGCTGAGGATGAGTCAGGAGCTCCTCTGCCCTCAGCACAAGGCTGAAGAGGCTGTGACGTGCTCGGCAGCCCCTCCGGGCAGCAGAAACACACAGACACGCTGCGCTCCGGCTGAGGAAGGCCAGGAGAGGGCAAGCTGTTACGTAAGGGACAGAGGGGGACTTGCCTGCCCCCATGGGCCTCATTCCTCAGCTCCTTTTCTCAATTCCAGAAGATGTGATGGAAGGAAAGAGAAAAACACCCACTGCCGGGGAAACTGTGTCCCCCAGCCTGGGACTCAAACTCTCACCTGAGTTCGGGCTGCCAGCAGGTCCCGCCTGCCCCAGCCCCTGACCAGTACAAGCCCCTTGGGACGCATGCTCAGCAGGGGCCCCGCTGGCCAAGCCCTCACCAGTCAGCATCTCCTCCCTACTCCTCACCCCTGCAGACTCCCCACAGTCTCCCCACATCCTTCCCTTCTGTTCCTTCCTAGAGCTGCCGTGGTCAGGAAGGACTTCCCCTCGGCAACCAGCTGCCCAGGGGTGCAGAGAGCTGCCTGCCAAAGCTGTCCCCCCAGCAGCTTGTCCAAACTCCCCTCCTGCTCACCTCTGGGCCCCTCACCTATGCCTGTCAGCGACACCGTGGGAGAACCTGTCAGAGGAGTCCTTCCGGAGAGCCAGCCCACTGGAGCTACCACCCTGGTCCTGCCACTGGTAAGCTCCTACTCAGGAACCTTGAGGAGGAACCTGAGCTCCGTGTCCCTCAGTGTCCTCATCTGTAAAGTGGGAGCAATCCCAGAGCCCCCGTCATGGGCCCGTGGTGAAGGTCAACCTGGTTCACGTAGCACCAGGAACGGCTCTGCGCATGCAGCAAGTGCTTGATAAATGCTCACCATTACTATGACACCTGTTCTCATCCTACCTGCCTTGCAGGGCCTATCTGGAAGTCTCATTGCCGTCTTTCTCTTCCCCGGACTCCCAGAGCACTCCCTGTCAGAAGCACGCGAGCTAGCGCTGTATAGCACGTGTTGTCAAGGGGCTTTGTCACTCAGTGTTGCTCTGGTTACTCCCCGTGGTTATCTTTGCTTCTTTGGGACACCATGATGCCTGGCCCAGCGCAAGGCCTCTTGCAGTTGCTGGTTCCACCGACCACCCGCCCACAGTCTCCATGAACTTGGACATTTCCATGTGCCGGGCCCCTGACGTCTTACAAACTGATTTCAAAACTCACTTATAGGGTTTTTGATATTTAAGTGCAAACAGCCCAGGAATATTTTTCAGGAACTTATTATGTGTTAAGTACTATGAAGATAAAAATATTCATCAACCCATCTGCTCAGTTCAAGCCAGAAACCTGTGAGTCATTCCTGCGCCCCACTCCCCTACCCAGTCACCGAGCCCTGCAGCTGTCACCACGTCCATCCTTCGCCTCCTGAACTTCCTTACGGCCACGGCCCTCATCCGGGCCTCTCTGTTTCTTGCCTAGAACTATGGCCGAACTGCCCAGGTCTGTCTGCCTCCAGTCTCTGCCCCTACAGCCCCGGAAAGATCTTCCCCAAAGACAAGTTAGATCCTGACTCCTCAAGAGGACAGGTGTCATAGTAACAGTGAGCATTTATCAAGCACTTGCTGCATGCCCAGAGCCGTTCCTGGTGCTACGCCAACGAGGTTGACTTTCACCTCGGGCTCATGAGGGGGGCTCTGGGATTGCTCCCACTTTACAAGTTAGGACACTGAGGGACACAGAGCTCAGGTTCCTCCTCGAGGTTCCTGGGTAGGTGAGGTGACTCCTCCACCTCACTCATATTGGAATCTAAAAAACGTTGAACTCACAGAAGCAGGGAAGTCATCCAGAGGAGAACGGTGGTTGCCAGGCGCTGGGGGACGGGGGAGGAACTGGAGGGACGTTGGTCACAGGACACAAAGTTTTGGTTAGACAGGAGGCATGCATTCAAGAGATCTGATGTACAACACGGTGTCTATAGTTAATCACAAGGTATTGTATACTTGAAAATTGCTAAGAGAATAGATTTTAAGTGTCCTCACCACAGACAATGGTAAGTGTGCGAGGTAAAGCATATGCTAATTAGCTCATTCCACAAGGTATGTATACATGTTTCAAACATCATATTTTACACCATAAATATATACTATTTTTATTTGTTAATTTAATCATTAATTTCTTTTAAAAAAGACTCCCAGTATTTCCTGTTGTCTGTAGGATGTAAGTCCAGCTTCAATATAGTCTGCACCCTTGACTGCCTCGGACCAGCACCTCCATCGCACACACCCCAGGCATCTCCCTGCTCCTCGTGCCTGACTCTCTTTCTCTCTCCCCTGCTGAGAGCAACGTTCTTCCCTGGCTCTACCTGGCAAGCGCCACTCTTCCTCCACAGCCAGCTCGAATGCCATTTTCCCCAGAACTTCCCCCAAATTTTTGTCTGCCTTGTCATGCTCCCACAGAACTTAGTCCAATCCTCTAATAGAATACGTGTCACTTGGAATTGTCATTATTTGCAGAAGAATTCTGCCGGGAGGTTGCGGTGCCACCTTGTTCATTTGGCACCTGTCCTTGGCATGTATTTGATGGTCAGGAAATATGGACTTGACCTCGTGCAAATAGTATTTGGTCAATTCCATGTTGACCAAAATGGGAGGCAACTCAGGGACTTACCTTCTAGTGTTCTGTTGCCCTTTCAGCAATTCTGATGAAAACAGTGGTTCATACTCACTGCTTCCAACTCTGCTCCTGTCAGCTGTCCTGAATCCACCCAACTGTTTATCTGCACCACTTCTCACCAAGGACACCAGTGGATCCCCCACGTTGTTAAGCCCAGTGGTGACACCTCTGTCCTCATCTCCCACCATTGATCACGCCTCCTCCTGGTCACGTACCTCCCTGGGTCCCAGGACACGCAATCTTCTGGTGTTCCTCTCATCTCATCGGTGGCTTCTCAGACCTCTTCACTAGTTCTTCCTGGGCCCCCTGACCTCATCATGTTAGAGTCTCAGAGCTTGGTCTTGGGACCTCTCCTCTTTTCTGTCTATACTCGCTTTCTTGATTACTGCATACAGATGTATGGCTTTAAGTGCCATTTCTATGTTGATTGCTCCCAAATTACAACTCCTGCCTAGTCTTGCTCCCAAATTACAACTCCTGCCTGTACAGTACAACTATACTCTCCACATCACTCTCCACCTCTCGAGCTTGTGCAACTGGAGCCCCGATCTTCCCTGCTCCAGACCTCTTCCCCCGCAGTCTTCTGCACGTTGGTGAATCGCAGATCCCATCTCGAACATCTTGAGCCGGCTTCCAGTTCTTTCTTTCTCTCACACCCACTCTCCATCCACCATCAAATCTTGTCGCTCTACTACCAACATGTCTGCAGAATCCTGTCATGTGGATGCCCTGGCCAGGCTCACCTGAACTGTTTCAACAGCCTCCTGACTGGCCGCTCGCTTTGGCCTTCATCCCCTGCAGTCAGTTCTCAATGTGGCAGCTCGATTGATCCTGGGATACCTCAGTCAGATCATGCCAAACTCTTCAGTGGCACCCAGTGGCCTACAAGGCCCCCACGTGATCTGGCACCTTCTGTCCTGCTCTCTCCCTCCGTTCTTGACTCAGCCTCAGCCACACTGGGCTCCTTGCTCCTGCTGAGACAGGCCAGGCATACTCCTGCTGAGATGACTGCTGCCAGCACTGTTCCCACAGCCTTGCATGCTCCCCACCTCACTCCTCCACCTCCTTTTAGTCTTCCCCGACCACTTATTATAATATTTGTAAATCACTATAAAATACTTCAGTGCAATCATTGGGGCATTAGGTATGTGCCAGTTCATTTAAGCTTTAATTCCAGAGAGGGTCGGCCAATGGGCAACCAGGAATGCACAGTTCAGCTGGTATTCCACCAAAAAAAGTCCACACTCAGAAGGCTGCGGCTCTAAGAGCTTCTGTTACCTGCATTTCAAGCAATAACTAACACTTTGCTAATTAAGGAACTAAATGTTAAAAATGTCTTTATTGGTGAAACTAGCAATCAGTTAAATAACATGAAGAAAGTTAACAATTAACTCTTAGGTGAAATTAAAATTATTCTTGTGCATTGGCTCAAATAGTGAACTCCAATCATTAGAGGTAGTTCCTACTCTTACATAAACAGGGCATAAGAATTTAGCAAGGCTTGTAACCTGTACCCATCAGAAGAGATTTGATCTGTAACCTTTCCTGTATCCAGCTGTTGGCTTGGAAGGATCTGTGGCTACAAGATCCATCTATATGGCACAGAACCTCAGAAATGTAGAGACTGATGAGAATTCAGAGCAGATTGTGTGAATAATTTTGGATCTGCTTTATGAATAATTACTTGGTTAATAAGTGTCCTAAGCAAAATCCAGTTTGAGGTGTGCTTTGGTTGTTCCCTGATAGTGACATGATGGTAGGGCAGGTCAATCTGTCACTCATCTTTAACTTCTCAGTGGCTACCATTATTTACCAAAAAGGACTTAAGAATTGTGCATATCCAAACTGATTTAGGTCAAGTTTACCGGACCTTCCTATTTAAAATTTTAAGCATTCTCCCACATTCTCTACCCCGATTTTATTTTTCTCCATAACCTATCAACATCTAACGCACTATATATGTTACTGTTTTGTGTTGTGTATTGTCTATCTCTACCCATAGATGATGTAAGCTCCATGAGGTCAGGGATTTTGGTCTATATTTGTTTGCTCTGTTTAATACCATAACCCAGTACAAATAACAGGGGCTGGTATAACACCAATGACTGGATATTTGTTGAGTGAATGAATAAAAGAAGATGCAGAAATGCTTCAAGACAACAGATAACATGCTGAAGACATTCAAAAGAAAGTCCTTGGCTGGAATATCAAGAAATCACAGAATTTAGTATTGTCATGAAACAAAGATAACTGGTGTAGTCTAAATATTTATAGTCATGAATTTATTGCCTTCCCGGCAAGGAGAGTCACATCCTTTAAAAAAAGGCAGTGAGGCTGGGCGTGGTGGCTCATGCCTGTAACCCTAGCACTCTGGGAGGCTGAGGCGGGTGGATTGCTCAAGGTCAGGAGTTTGAAACCAGCCTGAGCAAGAGCGAGACCCTGTCTCTACTATAAATAGAAAGAAATTAATTGGTCAACTAAAAATATATATGTAAAAAATTAGCCGGGCATGGTGGCGCATGCCTGTAGTCCCAGCTACTCGGGAGGCTGAGGCAGAAGGATTGCTTGAGCCCAGGAGTTTGAGGTTGCTGTGAGCTAGGCTAATGCCATGGCACTCTAGCCCGGGCAACAGAGTGAGACTCTGTCTCAAAAAAAAAAAAAAAAAAAAAAAGGCAGTGAGTCTCCCTTAACTGAAAGTGAGAGGGACAGGTATAATGCGGAAAAGAGATTTTGTCCAAATTTCCAATTGATTTGAAAGTGAAGTTTGAAGTCTCTCCTGGGATAGGTTATTATTCTGGTTTTTCAGTAGTGGGGCAATTGTCAAAGTGGGACAATTGCATAAGGCTTTGGGGGAGTGGTCTGGAAGTAGGTAAGACAGGGCAAATTCATACGTGCATGCTCAGAGCTTGGAGAAATCTTTTCTTGAACTATCTCAAGAGATCCAGGAGAAGGGTGTTTGGGGCAGAGAGAACAGTGTGAGCCAAGGCGTTCAGGAAAGAAAATGGGAAACACATCTCAGAAGACACACAGCTCAAGGGAGCAGGGGTGGGATGTTAGGAAGGGAGGGAGAGGTCCCATTGCAGAGCCCATGAACATGGGGGGACATAGAGGGTCCTAAAACATTTTGCATTCAGGGAACAGGGGCAGAGCTAAGAGACAGGGAGTGAGCGGACTAGTTGGGAGGCTGGTGCAATATTCCAGGTAAGAGGTAGAAAAGCCTAGACTCGGGACAGTGAGACTAGTCTGCTGGCAGTGGGACCCAGACTACTGCCAAGGCAGTGGTCAAAGAAGACAGCAGAAGTCACAGATGGCTCTGGAAGAATCCTTAGTCAACCTGAAGCCTACAGACTTACGGGCTTCTCCATGCTGAGAGTCACGAGGCTATGGGCTCAGCCAGAAAACACACTGGACTTCGCAGGGGAAGGTTGGTGGCCTGAAGGGTTAATCTGGTTTGGTTTAGCTGGCCACTGGGTGGAGGATAGGACATGCAAATCCCATTGGTCAGTGTGGCCAGTCCCTCTGGAGGCTCAGGGCCTGGTGGGCCAGCCAGATGGAGTGATCCCACGATCCAGGAGGTGGGAGTCCAATGAGCAGGATCTAGACCCACCTGGGAAAGTCCTGAGCACCAGATCTAGCCAAGAAAATAAGATTCCAGCAGCAAGAACCCAGGCCCAGGCGGGACTTGGGGCAGCAATCAGGAAATCACGGGGGAAGGTCAGGCCTGGACCCTGGGCAGAAAGGCCACCAAACCCAACACAGGCCCACCAGCTGGGGAGGAAAGGACACCAGGCACCTGGCCAGGCTTGCTGAGGGGCCACGGGGCTAAGTGTCTCAGATGAGCAAGGGGGGAGGCTGGGATGTCCGATTCCTACTCGACATTCCCTTCCCCACTCCCAGGCAAAGCTTCAAGTGATGCTTGGGCATCAAATGGACAATGCTCACTTAACTCTTGTCTATTTCAGGTTGAATTGTGGAGAAAGAGGGTGCATCTGAGCACACAACACCCAAGTGACTCTAACACAGCTGGACCTGCCAAGACAAGGGGACTTGCTTCTCTGTCGCCTCTTCCTCTTTCTGCACTTTCTGGGGAAGATGGGAACCGGTGGTGAAAAGGCAGGAAAGGGCAAGGTGGAGAGAACACAGTCCCTGGGCAGCTGTCCCTTGCACAGTGGACTCTTCACTCTCCACCGTTTCTTTCCCAGATATATAGCTGCCCACCAGAGCCCAGGACCCCGAGGGAGCCCCACTCTCAGCCACGCAGAGAAGCCATGGGAGAGATGTGGGGGTGGCACTGATTCCAGCAGCTTTTCCCCTGTCCAAAAGCCCCTTCCCTGTGTCCCAGGGCATCACACGCTGCCTTCTAGAGCAAGGAGGCCCAAGCTCTGGCACTCTCCCCTTTCCCCCTGGCTGTCTTCAACTGCTCTTAGCAATTATTTCTGGCTCTCCTGACAAAGAGACAGGTCACCTTCCCCAGCCTGGGAAATTGCTAATCACTGGAATCTGACAACTAGTGCAAGTGGCATTTGTCCTGGCCCCAAGCCAAGGCTGGAGGGCTCCTATTTCAGTCTGCAGCCACTCTGGGATTCCCCCCCTTGTCTTGTGCTGAGTGTCCTTGGGGGTGGCGGTGGGGGTTCCCCAGTAGGAAACCACTTAGCTGTGCCGGTGGGAACCTGGAAGAGATGAGGGTGCCAGGAGACCAACGTCTTCCCTGGAGATTCAGAGGTGTCATGAGATGGGCACAAGCCATCCACCCGGGAGATAATTGCTCACCTTATCAGAAATAGATGCATCTGACCTCTGCATGGATACGTCCTGGGGGACCTCAGAGAAGTGACTGCACACTCCTGAGTCTGGAGTCAAGGTGAGAGAACTGGGTATGGGACCAGGTACCATGCCAGGCTGGGCTATGTCATCTCATTGACTCCTCCGCCTTACCCTCAGGTGGTCTATTTTGTCCCCGTTGCACAGCAGAGGAAACTGGAGCTCAGAGACATCAAGTAACTGGCCTAAGGTCACACAGCTAGAAAGAGCAGGGCTAGGGTCCAAATCCCCAGCTTTGGCTGACTCTAGAACCTATGCTCTGCCCACTACACAAAACTACCTCCTAGTGAGAGAAGAAGGAAGAACGGTGTTAATGGGTTCAAGCCTCATTTTGGGAAAATGACAACAGTTCTGCTATGTCCTCTCAAAATTTATATGTTGAAGTCCTAACCCCCAGTACCTCAGAATGTGATCTATTTAGAAAGAAGGTCTTTTTTTTTTCAGACGGGGTCTTGCTCTGTCACCAGGGCTACAGTAAAATGGCACATTCATAGCTCACTGTAAAAAAAAAAAAAAAGTGGCATATGCGTACAATGGAATATCATTCAGTCTTAAGAAGAAATAAAATTTTGATATACTCTGAAACATGGGTGAAACTTAGAAACATTATGCTGGGTATTGAAATAAGCTAGACACAAAAGGACAAATACTGAACGATGCCACTTAGATGAAGTATCTAGAATAGGCAAATCCGTAGAGACAGAAAGGAGGATAGAGGTTGCCAGGGGCTGGGGGGAGGAGTAATGGGAAGTTACTGTTTAACAGAGTTTCAGTTTGGGATGATGCAAAAGTTTGGAAATGGATCGTGGTGACAGTTACACAACATTGTCAATGCACTTAATACCACTGAATTGTACTCAAAAAATGGTTGAAATGTTAAACTTTATGTTATGTGTATTTTATTACAGTTTTTAAAAAAGGATAAAACAAGAAGATTGCTTATAGACAGAAAAAGATGGAAAGACCAAGGCATAAGTTATAGGTTATGCCACCTGTAGTATGATGGCATGTTGTCCCTAAATCGGACATCATTGGTGACACCATGTTGGTCCTCTCTGTCCCCACATGGGCTTTTGCCTGGAAACACAGAGAAAACCAGTGGCGGTTTAGCAAGCTACTTATTGGCCAGGCATACTTGCCCCATCATCTCTGATACAGCAAGATTGTTTGGGCTTCAGGCAATTTTTTTTTTTTTTTTTTGAGACAGAGTCTCACTCTGTTGCCTGGGCTAGAGTGCTGTGGCATCAGCCTAGCTCACAGCAACCTCAAACTCCTGGGCTCAAGCGATCCTTCTGCCTCAGCCTCCCAAGTAGCTGGGACTAC
>CAUYRT010073581.1:0-33175 GCA_963574885.1 Lepilemur ruficaudatus | reverse complement strand
TTTCCTTCAGTACTTCTCTCTCCTTCCTACTGCTTTTCTGTAATATTGAGCCTTGCTTTCTGTAGGGAGTGTCCCAAGATGATTAATGTGCCTTCCCTCATCTGAAAGAGCAACCCCTGTTCAGTCCCCAATTACAGTGTCTGTTAGGATTCTAACTTACAATCATGATTGAAAAGTCTTTTGGTTTACTTAGCACAGTATAAAACAGGAACAGTCAAAACCCACTCTAGTTTTCTTAAACTAAACATATATTCTACCTTTCTCTTAGATCATAGAGAAGTTTGGCAGACAATTGAAGGAAAGAAAAAGACATAGACTCAGGGGTAACCTTCTGTGCGTGCACTGTTGTGTAGAGGGTGGCTAACTATTATCTTTCACTAGTTGGGTCTATGCTAAAGTCAGAATATATGCAACCCGAAGAAAGATCTTGAAGGCCCATGTGAAGATGTATGATACCTCAAACCACATGAAGAGTAAGCACTGTTAACACCAACAGCACAAAAACTCTGGGTAGATCCTTCAGACAGTGGCAGTCTGAGAGGGCAAAAACAATGGAAACTTGGGCTGGTCAAGGAAAACAGCTGTGGAACTGGAGTCTCCCGTTCCACACAAACACCCAGCTCCAGACACCCTCATAGGTGCTGGGAGGCCCATCTGGAAGGCTCTCAGGCAGTGATAGTCATCACTATCAGCAGATAGTCATCAGTATCAGCTTTTAGAAATGAGACTTCTATCCACCACTCCATTTGCCCTCCCTTTTCCAAAGGATTTCTATGGATTTTATCTGCCGTTCTGCCTTAGAGATATTAGAGAGTACTTCTACTCTTGATAGAGCTTTTGGATGCGATTCTTGAATTTGAAAGATTTCCCCATATAATTTCCAAGTTTTTGTAAACCAAGGTTTATTAAAATTGTTAAAACTTTGTCCCACCATGGGGTTTCTGACAACAGACATATCTTGACTACAACTTAGTAATTGTCTCCTAACCTTTGCATAATACCTCCTTCTCAGTATTCGTTAAATTTGCCAGAAATGAGGCAAAGCAAAGAAAGAAAATTGCAAAAATGGGATTTGTTTTTAAGGAATATTTGCCTAAAGTCATGTTGTACTGATAATCCTGTTCAAAGGCACAGAAAAATCTTACTGAAAAGACAGTTTGATTTTTGGTGCCTCTCCAGGAGTGCATAAGGAATTAAATGCTTATTCTATGGTAGATAAGTAGGTATGAAGTGCTCAGAAGATGAAGCCATACATGTAACTTCAAAGCTTTGATCTGCTCAATTTGAAAGTTTTCTCAAAAAGGAAAGAAAAAAATGCACATAAAACCACTACTTTAGTGTCCATGCAAACTTTGGATGCTGTTGACTGAATTAGTCCTTTTTTATTCTTTTTCTTTTCTTTCCTTTTCTTTTCTTTCCTTTTCTTTTCTTTTCTTTTCTTTTCTTTTCTTTTCTTTCTTTCTTTCTTTTTTTTTTTTATGACAGAGTTGCACTCTGTTTCTCAGGCTAGAGTGCCATGGCATCAGCCTAGCTCACGGCAACCTCAAACTCCAGGGCTTAAGTGATCCTCATGCCTCAGCCTCCTGAGTAGCTGGGACTACAGGCATGCACCACCAAGCTCGGCTAATTTTTTCTATATATATTTTTAGTTGTCCATATGTTTTCTTTTCTATTTTTAGTAGAGATGGGGTCTCCCTCTTGCTCAGGCTGGTCTCGAACTCCTGAGCTCAAACGATCCACCCGCCTTGGCCTTCCAGAGAGCTAGAATTAGCCCTTTTCTTGATACAGCATGATTGAGTTTGAGAAAGGGCTGAAGTGAGAAATGCAACATAGAAAGGGAAAGAAAATGTGGCCACTGAGTATGATACAATATGTTTTGCCCACTCATTAATTCTGTTTGATGGTGGCTCTTCTGAAATCTCCAAAAGAAATTTCTGAAAGAAACTTTGTGTTTTCAGTGTTCATCAGGAAAGAAATCTATTTTGTTCCGAATTAAGTGGTTTGGTTTGAAATATGTACTATAGAATGAGTCCTTTATTATCTTCTTATCTTAAGGGAAGGCCAAAAATGTAAAGAGCTCTCATAAAGCTCTCTGTGGTCATTCTGAGAAGGAGCAGACATGTATTAATAGAAAACAATGAGAAAATCCGTGCAAGACTGTTAGAAGTAGGAGATCCAAGTTGGAAAAGGGAGGTACTCCTCCTACCAAGATCCTTATAATGAAAACCCGTGGATCCTCTGTCAGCACCCTGATCTTCTTAAAGTGAGAATAGACACCATTATGACTTTGATTTAGGTCACCTCATCCACATTTTTCTGAAATTTCCAAAGGGATGGTTGTTGATGTCTTTTTTAAATTCAAAAGCATTTCCAGACAGTTTTCGGTTTTAGCCATCCTGTGGGGCTCTGACTATTGCCTTCACACTGTGCATTGACAGGGAGCTTCCCTTGGGGCTCTTCATTCCCACCACGGGTCTGCAGCCCAGGGCCTCAGGGCTGGTGCTCCAAGGGGGAGCTAAGAATATGCCACATCAAGATCAAAGAAGCCCCAAGAAGCAGGATCCAACTGGGTTTCCCTATATAAACACAAGAGGTGAACTCTCCTAACAGACCTTATCCTCTTGTGTGAGTTTTATGAGGAAAAAAAACACTTCATTTAAACTTTTCCCAAATACAGCTTATTCTCCACTCATATGAAAACCCCAAGGAATAGATGCCACACTTGAAAGCCCTGTTCAATTCAGAAAGAACTCACATGGGGTTGGTAGGAAGAAACAGACACATCCACTCCATGTGCCCTGCTTCAGTTTTAAAAGGCCAGCATTGGGAGTGTTTGTTCTTATTTTTGAACTTTTAAAATTTAGCTGTTATTGGTTTATAATGAAGGAAATCCTTCTGTTATTTGTAAGCCAGTGGCCCATAGCGTAATTCCTGTGACTGATAGAGATTTGACCTTTCAAATTCGTTGGCAGTAAGGGCCTTTGGCAACGGGAGGGCGAGTGAATGTGTGTCCAAATGACTACAGGGCGCTGCTGTCCGTCAGCGGACCAGAACCAAGGAAGCTAAACGACTTGTAAGGCACAACGCAGGTGCCCACATGAAGAATTATTTCTCCCAAAATGCCAACAGCATTTTCCGGCCTCATTTGTCCAGTATGCATATAGATGCCCAGATTCACAACTTTAGAAGTAAATCTCTGGAATTAAAATTGAAGTCTCCCTACTGGGAATAAACACAGTCTATCACCTGAAAAACTATACCAAACACCAAGTTTCATCAATGACTAGTATCTCCAGGTGGATTCAATTAGGACGCTATTGTTATTTTATTTCTGTTTTCCTATATAAGCTACAGTGAAATCAAACTGTCATCTTATATACTTCTGGTGTATGAAAATACATGTCTGTCTGCAGATAGAACAGCCAGCCTCTTCCAAATTTAAAGAAAGGCCTGCCCAAGAAGTGAAAACCTTAATTCTAGAAAAGGGGAAAGCTGTTATTGACTTTGTTAACATTCCTATCTGAATTTTTGTTACGAAGGAATTATAAAATAAGACGCTATGGCTTTATGGCAGCGTTCATAATAAATGCACTTGGGTCTTTAATAGGAAATTCAAGAGTAGAAAGCTCTGCTATGCTTGTGCAATTCAAAGGCTTTATCTATGAATAACACGTAGTTATTAACCTAATGAACTGAGAAATTTGTGCAAAGAAATTGCTACATTTGACAGGAGGAGAAAGGTAAATGTCACCTTTTTATACAAATATACAAATTATCATTTCTTGTTTTTTGGTACCATATGCACTGAAATCCATGTGGGATACTATATTTTTGGATTATATTAAAATCTGAAAACTGAATTTGAATTAAATAGGTGGTTTGAGCAGATATATTCTTCATTTGGAATTGTTACAGTCTTGTTAATCCTCTTGTTAATCAAAAATTCATCTATCTTTGGTTATTATTCTTTCTTCCTCATTTTTTAGCCTGTGATCTTAAGTACTTACTGAGATAGCTTGAGGGTCAACTTCACAATCTTTCTGTAATAGTGGGACCTGGGTTGAACTATCAAATACACCTCAAGTAATAAATGTCATTTTACTCCAGAAATGTTTAATAATAGATTGGAAGGGTGCTTTCAAATGACCCTAAGTACAACTGTTTTTCCCTGTTGTTCACATATGTTAAGTGAAAGTCATTTATATCAAAGAAATCTTAGAACTACTGGATGTATCCTGCTGGATGTATTTCCAATATATACTTCAAAATATTTTTTAATATGTATCCTTTTTCCCACTATTTTCACATTTATGGTCAAGTTACACCTCTAGAGCAAAGAAAAAACTGTCTAGTGATTGCATTGCTAATGTTATCTGGATAATACTGGGCACATCAAATGGCCAAGTCAAAACTGAGAATGGTAACTCGAAAGCTAATGTCTAATTCTCAACAATATGGGAAATAATTTATTACATACACTGTTCATAGGGAGCATTAAATTTTCCCCTCCTGTCATGTTCTACTATAAGAACACACCTTTATGAAAAGGCAAACTAAATTAGGACCTACTGTTTTCTACTGAGATGCCCTCCCTCTTATACCCTTGCTGTGTGTCTGCATTAATTCTGCATAGCTACTCTGTTCATTTGGCACTGGGAGCAATCTTTAAGCATGAAAAAGTTGGAAATAAAACTCTATTGCTGTGAAACTCTTTTAGCACATAACCTTTTCTTCAAACAAAGTATTACTTGAATGCCAACAGATAAAACACACATAAAAATGTTTTATGTTTTTTTTAAAAGCAGGGATAGGGACTCCTGGAGACGTAAATTGCTTTATACTATTCTAGCTCAGGCAATAATAAGCGTATTCAAGAATCAGAGTGATTTTATCTTAAAATGTACACAGATCTGAGATGTGATTCATTTCGGTTAAAATATCTTAAGTTGATGAAGTACATTTGAGAGAATCCCTCAATCTCCTGTTTTCTAGCACTGTTGAAGCTCCTTTGGAATTATAAACTGCCATGTGAAAACATGGGGTTGCCGTTTAAACCTTCCTTAGAAAGGATATGATGTTGTTATAGTCATTAATTTGAACACAAACCTGACTCTTTAGATAAGTTAACTCACATGTACTCACACTCTTGCTATCATTCACTTAACATTAAAATCATGAGTTGCTTGTTTATTTCATTTCCTTTAATTCTCAGACTAAGGTCCAGATTCTTATCATATTATCTTGTTCTCATTTTAAGCAGGACTCTTTCAGTATTCTTCTTTTCCTCAGCCTGTACCTAGCCTCTAGTCAGAATTCCTAATGAAGAGGGCTCACATACCCTGTCATAACTATTTGAAAGAAGATATGAATGATTGATTTGAGTTATTTAGGTATCATTTTCAGTGCCAAAAATTTCACTAAGAGTTTGACTAGTTGGAACTTTTTATAGTAGTTGCATCTTTTTAAAATCCTCATTGCTCTATTGTACTCAATCTGTTTGATATGCAAGTTTAATAAGTGGTTAATACAAAGCAGATGGCTGATATTCTATTTATGTTAGGTGAAGGAATCACATAAACACCATAGACTCAGGAAATGGTTCTTTTATGTGCTATTGACATATAAAACTTTTTGTATCTCTGTTTTTATATACCTCTCTCTTAGGCTACCGAGGACAGAAGGGAGAAAGAGGTGAACCTGGAATTGGGCTGCCAGGGAGTCCAGGTCTTCCTGGGACTTCAGGTAATAGTGACATTATCTTCACAACACCAGCAAGCCTCTAAAAATGGTAACCATGCTTCTCCCCTTTGGTACTTATATGTCAAGTTGAATGATCCCTGTTGATTGGAGGGAGGGCATATGTGATCTGCATTCTGATGAGGTCTTTTATTTTATTAGCTCTGGGTTTGCCAGGCTCACCAGGTGCTCCAGGACCCCAGGGCCCCCCGGGACCCAGTGGAAGATGTAACCCAGAAGACTGCCTCTATCCTGTGTCTCAAGCCCATCAGCAGACAGGTGGGAAATGAACACACCTGAAGAAGACTTGGTTCCTGGTGATACCTCTTTACCATTGGAGTAATCTTAATATTGTCTGCCAGCCCTCATGACATGTGGGCTGCTTTTCTTTTCTTTTCTTTTCTTTTTTTTTCTTTTTTTTTTTTTTTTGGTGTAGGCCAGACATTAAAAGCAACCATTTGAATCCTATTCCTGTAGGAATTGCAAATCAGCATTTTTAGATTTTTCCCAAATTCATTCCATATGTTTTCCTTTACCATTGCTATGCTTTTTATTCAGTTTTACATGAAATATACAAGAAAATCTTATTAGTTCTTTTTCAAAAAGAAATTACATCTTATGATTTAGTAGACTGATGATGATATCCATTTTGTAGACTCATCAACATGTGGTTGGCCTTTGCTTTCTGAATTTTAAAGTTTCAGACTTATCCTGAAGCCTTCTTGGTGTTTAAATTTATTATCATTTCTAAGAATTTTGTCAACTTTTTTGATATAGTGCATTGCTCCTGTTGAATATTTTTTGACTGCTTTTTGTAACTTAAGAATTCTTATACCTACATCGGTCCTATTTATGCAGAAAAATAGATAGGCAATAAGAGGTTCACTTTATAACTTATGTTTTGGAAAAGACACAGGAGCCTATTTTATCAGGGATCCCAAAATCTCACCATAGCCAACTACTGAAATGATTTTGTTAACTCTGTGTAGTGATCTCAATTCAAAGCAATCACCACTAGCATGTATACGTCCCGCATGAAAAGGAAGGAACGAATTCCACTTGTATATGAGTTCCACAAGAAAAGCCTAACCTTCTGTGGTCCCATCCCCGAGTTTCTCCTTGGTAAACAGAAGGCTGTTTTCCCTAAGAGATGTCTGGTGGTGAAGGTACCAAGTTGTCTTTGATACTCCTGAAGCTTAAATGGCCTAGCAAGATCTTTGGGACCCTGTATCCATTATCCTTCTGACCTCATCACCCTCAGACTTTAAGACAAGAACTGGCCATCAGAACAAAGGATGGGATTTATAGCAACTGGAAAAGAAATCTACTTGCCCTAGAAGATGGATAAGTGGTGTCGGCACATGCGTATTGAGAAAGTGAAGCCCAAAAGCTCTTAAGGAGAATAATGTTTCTCCAGAAACTGCAGCAAGAGGTACAGCTCAGCAAAGGAAAACCGTGGGACTGAATATGCAACTAGCACTCAGACCGAAGAGTTAACCCTCGCTTCAAAACCATGTCTTCTGAAAGGAAACAAAAATGTAGTGATCATCAACCAAACTACTAAACAGTATTTCTCCTGACTAGCTATACATTATTTTGAGAATCTGTTGGTTGAAAACAACTAATTTTCTGGAATACTGGGCATGAGGATGTTGCTAAAATCTAGCTGGTAGGTTCCGCAGACACTGGGAGCATGGCACCAGAGCCCTACTGTCACAGAAATCAGGGTTCTTACGCTTCAAGAAGCAGAGTAGATTTCAATTTGGCTAAAGCAGAGTAGGAGGATTGCTTTTGTCTGTTAATTGAAAAATGAGTTTGGAAAGACAAGCCCACTGAAATTAGAAAAAGCTGTGAACAGAGTTGTGTCTGAGAAGTGTGCCTAAATTAAGGCAGGGTTTGCTCAAATGCACCTATGATTTGAACTGGTTTTCATTATAAATGAATGAACTGCTGGTCAGGTACTGTCTCTGGGGCTGTGCATACACACAACCTTTTAGTTATTTCATACTGAGTTATCCTGTATATTTCAAGTCCAAGTTTATTTATTTTATTTTTCAAGGTTATTTTATTTAAGTGTTTTTAACTTTAAATTGATTTTCTTTTTCATTTCCTTTCCTGTGCAATACCTACAATGGTGCTGTGTTTTAAACTCACACAATTGGAATATACATATGTGTTTTCTTAGTAAAATGATAATTTATCCCAAAAAAGTGTACATAGATCTAAAATTTGGTGCTATGTGTATATCTTGAACTTTTAATTTGTTGAATTTTCTGAAAGCTTATAACTTATCTGCCACTCATATTAATTTACTTGAATTTGTCCTAAAGCTAAACATTTTATGTTTTCAAAGATTATTTTTTTCATATTAATTAATAGGTTATTTATCTTTTTGCCTCTTTGCTAATTTAAAAGTGTTCATTTTATCAGTTTAATGTTTTTGTGGACTTCTTTGCTGATGATGATCAATTTTGGGGAAGATTTTTTTTAGTTGATCCTTTCATATACATAAAAAGACATAATTCATTTTCTTGCTTTATAAATTCTGTCCATTTTTAGTCTACAAAAAAGTGGCATGCATTATTCCTTACAAATTATATATCTAGGAATCTTTCTTCTTCCAAATTCCATTAATGCTTGACTGGTTTATCTTGTTCCAAAGATTTGGATTTATTCAGGTAATTTGAGAAGGAAAGGGAGGGAGGTGGAAATATAATGTTATATGATGCATATTACAAAGTGGAACTATCACAATGATTCAGGCTCATTTTTTGTAACTGGGACATATGACTAACTTTGACATAACTAGAAAAACCCCCACTCTATTATTTACCTGCAGATAGTTTTTTCTGCCTCGGCTCTGTATACGTGATACGCAACAAAGAGCAGCAAGAAATGCTGGGTCCAGCTAATATAACACCAAATGAAGTGGAGATTTGGCATTTCCTAATTCCTTTAATAAAAAGAAAGTAAATAATTTGGGCCCCAAAGTAGGGTGGGAAATTTTCCTCTAAGTAACTTACTGGTTGGCAAATCTCTTCTACCATTTTATTCCATTCCAAGATATGTGTTTATTTCCACATAGGTGTCAGAGATGTCAATTATCAAATTTCATGAATTATCTCATTTGCGCTCCAGATAACAACATGAGTGCTTAAATAAAAAATAATTATTGGCCGTGATATTAAAACTGTGTTTTCCATGTACAAGTATCTTTGAATTCCAGTCTTGCATTTTATTCCAAGAATTAACACTTTCAGATGGAAGTCTTTCTATGCAAACAAGAGATGACTTCAATTAATATTTGTGGTCTCTGGGATCTAAAGGAAAAAGGAAAAATAATGCACGAATTTGTTCATTGTTCTTTCCAACTGAAGACATTAACCATTACTTCTAACAGAAACACAGCTAGTCTTAACCTTTTAAACTTTATACCTGTGATCATAATTTAAAGTAACCCTATATGCTTATTTCTGTATTTCATGATGTTGAAACTTTAAAATTTTAGTCACTTATAGAGCTTAAGTAATTATCTTGAGATATGTTGTCTGTAAAAATTGTCATTTGATATTTGGCTCATAAAGTAATTTTTATGAGTATGTTTTAGGAGTTAAATAAGGTTTAGCTATTCTTCAGTCTTTCTCATCTGTTGGAACCTATGATATACCTCCTTTTGTCCACAAGATGGTGTTTAAAGCAATTTGTTCGGAAGAACTGAACAGACTCACAGAAATACGAGGCTAGGAACAGTTTAGTGGACAACTAAATCACACCTTTGCCCTTGCACTTTTTTTTTTACTTTTTTAACTAATTTGTTGTTAACTTTTTTTTGTTAATTTATGTTTGTCCTGATTTTAACTATCTTTATGAAGCAGGCACTGTACCTTTGATTTGTTGACCGTTTCAATTTTATTTCTTCAGTGGACATATACACATATAGATACACACACGCTTATATGCCTATTTAACATGCAAATTTACTATTCATAACTTAGTACACTACCCTCCTATTTTAGTGATTAATATGAAGATACCTAAGTAATCATCCTACCTTTCAGACAGGGTACATACTCTCTTTTGACAGACAAGTAAAAAGATTTAGCTTATCACAAGAAGTAGAAAATTTCTAAAATTATACAATGTCTAAACACCATAATGTTCAATGTACTTAAAATTTTACAATTAGATTTGAATAATATTTCTATTTTTCTAAACACATCACTATTTACAAAATAAGATTAGGAACACTGTTTTTTCAAAATGCCATTTTTACTTTCCTAACATTTATAGTAATAGGATCGAGAATTTCTAGGGCAAGTGTTATGCTGGAACTATTTTGAAGAGTCCTCAGAACAATTTTTCAGATTTGCTTATGACTCTTGTTCTTCAATTATTTTTCACATTTGTCTGTGTCCACTTTCTGGAAACACACGAGTGTTTCCTGTTGTGGTTTCCCACTCTTGTTTCTTACTACTCCAGTGTTGTGGCATGCGTTCTGCTTTTATACCCTCACCTCTATCAAAGATTACACAGGCTTCTGAGAGGAGGAGATGCGGAACAGAATTGGATTTGTATCTTTTAAGCCTATGTACTTCAAAGTGACTTAGCCCATTGAATTGTATTCATTTGTTAGTTGGCTGCTAAAGTAACATTAATTACATTAATTTTTTCAACTACTGGGAGTTTCAGAAAACAAGATAAATGATAATTTTCATTTTTAAGGTGTGGTATAGGTGTAGCTGTAATCCAAACATTTTTCTCAACAGAATTATGCCAGAGTAACTGATCAGTTTGGTTAAATTGAATGAAACACAGGTGAACACAGAGAAAATTCCTTCAGACAAGTAGATCCAGCATAGCAAAAATGTACCTGAAAGATACGACAAGCTTTTAAGACCAAAGCTAAGTCTAAGGAAATCTAAATGGGAAAAAATTTCAAGTTCAAATTCAATAGTGAGTGAAAATTTCAAATTCAGATCCAATAGTGAGTGATATGTGGTATAACTCAAGGAGTTAGCTAATTTGCTTCATGAATTTGTCAAAAGTGAATACTAATAAAGTGGGAAGTTTCACTAAAATTAGAGGGTAGTTAAATAAGATTTAAGTTTATCAGAAGCATGAGTGTTGCTTGACCATGATAAGATTGTGGGTATAAAGATGCCAGCTACTTTACAACTTTTTATTTTGCTGTGTTAAAGTATATTTTAGGGATATTTTTCAGTGTATTAATGTATTTAAACTCAGATTGTATTAGGTATATTTTATAACTATTTATTTTTTAAATAACATTTAGGATGTATTTTCCCCGACTGTGTTTGTTCTCCATCTGACTTTATGAAATTATTTAATGTTTAATTCAATATACTTGTGTTAAATGGAATGGCATTAGTTTTATTCTAAATCCCACATGGATATATATAATGCTTTGAGCCCTTGATTGCTATATATTCATTATGCACAATGAGTTTGTAGCCTATCTCAGCAATAAAGGATTTGACCCTAAATCAGGGAATTCTAAGGTGCAGTCATTAATGAAAGGTGTCTACATTCATTACTTCTTGTGGCTGAAGTGCCACACTTCAGTTTCATTCTAAGTGTCAACTGCAGGGACGCTCCCAAAGTGCTCTTGTACCAAGTGCGAACCCCGCAACTGTCATGGGAACCTGTAATTGATCAGTTGCAGGGTTTACATTTATACCGTGCTGGGAATTATAGTTTTGTTTGACACATGAATCATTACATTTATAACCCATCTCCCTGGCAGCTCATAAAAAGCCTAGTCTAATGATTTCAGATGAGAGTTATAAGCAGAAACAAAAGTCAGAAATCTGGCAGTACTGTGGGACTTTTGTCCCCCAGAGTGATCACCTCACTAAAATCATTTGAGACTCAATTGCTGTAGAGGTCCCTGAGTGAGATAAGAAATTTCACAATTAACTTTTCTCATAAATATAAGCTCTTACATCATTAGTAGTAAGACAACAGGAAATAAGTGGTTAAATACATAGCATGTTTTCTTAACAGAAATTAATTACATTAAGACATGCCAGTGGATTTATACATTAATTTATACTGGGTCACAGTAATGAAATATTCTTATCTGCAGGTTCCTTTCTGATGAATTAATTAGGTGCTCTTTAAGGAATTTTGTATATTCACACACAAATTTTCAACTTGTAGGCCAAAGACAAATTCAAATACATCTCAGAAAGCTAGTTTCTTGGACACAATTTTCCTCATTTGTTCTCTCTCCAATTATTTTAGATAACTTGAAGTCAAGAGCGATGTGTGAAGGCATGTTAAGCAGAAAGTTGGCATGAATTGCCATTTACCGAAACTAAAAATAATTATCAGTCAGCATCCTTTCCTGATATCCAGATCTATCAAATATGTTACACTTCCTCTAGTTATTTGAGGAGCATTTGAGCATGTGTATTTATAGACAGACATTATTACAGTTAGCCCATTGGATTTAATATTTACTGAGCCATATGTACTGAAAGCTGCCATGTCCTGGGACACAAGTTCACTAAAACAACTAAGTACAAAATGGAAAAGTATTTATTTTACTATATGAAAAAAAAAGGACTTGACCTATGTTTATTGAACACAAGTATTCTCTTAAAAAGATACTTAAAATAATTATGTCAATTGCCCATTTATAAACAGGAAGATTGCTAGTTTGCTAGTATTTTTTTCCTTAATACTACTTTTTCACTCATTTTTCAATCCTTTTCCAATATCATTCTTGATATTTGGAATAATTTTATGTATTTCTAGTGACTTTCCACCTATGTTGGTTCATTTTTAAATGCAGACATTTTAATACCTCAGAAACACTGTTATAGCCAAAAAATTAATACAATCAGAGGTGATCTGCTAAAGCAGGGATTTATATTAGGCTTATTTCAGGTGACAAATCAGATTTTACTAATGCTGTTTAAGAATAGTAATATTGGTGTAGTATCCGTAATATAAAGTATCCATAAATCATCAAATTGATCACCTAATCTGATATGACTAGTCATTCACAATCTTCTGCTATACAGAATCCAGTTACTTAAAACCATGCCAGTGGATTTATGTGCTCAGACTGGGAAATGATTTTCATAGTTCTTAACCAACCTGTCAAGATATTTGGGATGAAAATCATATCACATTACCATAGAAGTCTGGACTAGAAATAAATAAGAAATCATTTGCCCTCAATTGACATGCCAGTTCTAACCAACTTTAAGTATTTAAACATTCTTCTCTCAGTGAATGCTCTATTGACACTCCATCCAATTTTTTAAAATCTCTCTCAGACGATTTGGAGATTTCTATTTTGCTAGAGAGGTATTCTTGGTCAAATTCAATATCAACTCTTTCATGGAGAGGCTTTGCTGGGCACTTTTCTTTGCAATTTCTAAGTCAAGTATTTATTGCTTCTGTAAACTATTTCACTTAACTGAAATTTATAATAGATTGTTCTTGCCATTTTGGAATGTGATAATTTTGCATAATCTATTTGTAAGTGGTTGTTTCCAATGTTGTTTCCCACATCTGTGGAGCCTGTTGTACAGCCTTTATATTAATATATATATATATACGGTTTGTGAAACAGTTGAGTGAACTGTTCCTTGAAGTTTAATTTTCTTATGAATGTATTATAGAACTTAGAAACACATCTAATTTTTCTTTTGTTGTATTTGATTATGTCATGCCAGTTAAAATTAAAATAAAAGCACTTTGGTGAAAAGATAATCTCTGAATTTATGTGTCTCAGATCCTGAAAAAGTTTGTCATTTTTATAAAGATTATTTTAGGGAGCTATAACAGATACCTCTGTTTCCAAAAATCATCTTCCAGACAAGAGGAAGAACATCCTTTCATTCTGTGTATATGGCACTAATCTCTACAGCCAGATTGGAATCTTTGTAAACACAATTCATGGTAGAAGCACAAAACTAGACACTATAAGCAGTTTTAAAGAAATCCAAATACAGATTACATAATGATTGATTTTAACCAAACAACTAGGGGCTAGAATTTTAAAACATATGGGAAGTGATATCAAAAATGCTATTAGTGCTTGCTTCCCCTTAACTTGAAAGGTTGAGTTCCATAAACTAAAGATATTGACTATTCTGAGCTGTTGTTCTATGCCCTAGGACAAGTCATTCATATGCACTGTGACATAAAATGATTATATTAAGTCTGTTGGATAGTTCAAGTCGATGTTAATGAAATAGCAAACCAACATGATTACATAAATAGAAAGTGCTTGAGTGGTCAGGAAATACCCATCTTATTATTAAGTGCTTTAGTTGAGCTGCCTTTATAAAATTTATAAGAAATGGTGAAACATAAATCATTTTTGCAGCAGTAAAGTTCTGAGTAGGAGAGAGCTAACAAACCATTGGAATGAAGGCAGTTCTTAACATAGAAACAAAGCAAGGCTAGAATTAAAGGAGTCCATGAAATCTCTGAAATGCTATACAAAATGCGTACACATTTTTGCACTTTTCTGGAGTATGGGTCCATAGCCTTCATTAGAATTCCAGAAAGTTCCATGAAGCTTTCCCCATACACAACACACAGAACATCTGTCACAGGGTAGCATTGTATAGAATAGTAAGGGCTTCTTAATTACTGTGTGTGGAAAAAAACCATTAATATCATAAACATATGCAATGGTCCCTAACCTTTTCGGCACCAGGGACTGGTTTCGTGGAAGACAATTTTTCCATGGACTAGGGAGGAGGGGAGAGGCGGAGCTCAGGCGGTGATGCAAGTGGTGGGGAGCGGCTGTAACAGATGAACAGATGAAGTTTCGCTTGCTCACCTGCCACTCACCTTCTGCTGTGCAGCCCGCTTCCTAACGGGCCACCGACTGGTACTGGTCCACGGCCCAGGGGTTGCGGACCACAGTTCTATAGAACTACCAGTAATTTAAAATTTTTTAATGTATCTAAATAAGCTCAGTGATTCCTTTTCATTGAACCTGGTTATTTATAAGAAAGCATGCAAGAGATTAAGAGAAACCATATTTATTTCTTTGGTACAACCAGAGATGTTACCTCAAACCTTTAAAATAAATAGTCTCGTCAATAAAATTTATGAATGCCAGGGTATTAAAATTCCTTGTTTTCGCATAGAAGAGCTCAAAATATTAACAGGTTTGGGGTACAGTACATAGAGTTCAACAAAAATTCTGGCTGAAGATGGAAACTAACATGTGATATAAGAAAATCATTTCAGGTGACACAGCCCTTTCTCACCACTCCCGAGAGAGCACATTGATGGGATTTTAAGCACCAGTTCTATTGAATGTAGTGGGATTTCTTCATAACTAGTCTAGTAATCTCCTATATAACTGAAACAATAATCTGAGAACATCTAAATAAAAAAATGAAAATAACTACTGCAACTGAGGTAAACCAAACAGTTGTTTTTGTTTATTGGCACAGTGGCCCACAATATATCACATATGTATAGCTAAAGTTCAAGATCCTGGGAACAGGATTATAAATTTATTTAAAGGGAGGTTTGTGTGTGTGTTTTATTAACCAATGACTCCGCTGTCTTCCCTCCAAGGGAAGGAAAGAGGACTTATTATATAGCACCATTCTTCTAAATCTGATTGTCAAGTAGGACTTCTGTAATCATATTGAAGGTAACTGTCATCTTTGCCCCAGCTTCAGGTGGTGTTTCTCCTCCAAGCCCCATCACCAGGCGTGGTTTATGCAGAGAGCCATGCAGCACTAAGCCTTTCACGGATCAGGCCCTTTGCTAAAGGCTCGCTGGCCAGCCTGCACGGTGCAGGAGGCTGGCTCACAGAAACCGGGAGGGCCAGGAGGTCCTGGGGGCCCAGGCACACCAGGAATTCCTGCCACCCCTGGGGGGCCTCGCTCACCGTCCCGGCCATTTCTCCCATAGCTGGCAGGGCCTGGGTCACCTGAAACGCATAAAAGAGAACACAGGTGAATAGGAGAATCCTCGTAGCTGCAAACTGGCAGAAACGCTGAGTGATGATTGATGATGATGATGATGATAAAATCCCTTTATTGGACTTGAGTTTCATGGAAATCAAAAAAAAAAAAAAAAAAAACCAGACCTCAGTGTCAGTAGGGCTACACTCTGCATCATGGTAGCCTCTAGCCACATGTGTCTATTGAGCACTGAAATGTGACTAAGCCAAATGGAGATGAACTGTAAGTATAAAGCACAACTGGATTTTAAATAGTGTGAAAAAAATAAGCTATTTCATTAATAATTTTTGTATCTATTACATTATATTGTGCACACCGTGGTTTAAGTAAACTGCATTATTCAAATTAATCTCATTTGATTTTTTTTACCTTTTTAATGTGGCTGCTTGAGAATTTAAAATCATACACATGAATCACATCTGTGGCTTACACTATATTTCTTCTGAACAGCACTGCAGTAGCAGCATGCCTGCATTCCTGTGTCTAATAGGTGAGCAACATCCAGGCAAGGAGAAGTATAACTCACTGGTCAGAAACACAAGTTTTGGAAACACACAAATGGCTTTAAGTTCTAGCTCTGCCATTTACAAATAGTGTGACGTTAGCAAGTCACTAACCTCTTAGTTTCTTCCTCCATAAGATAATACCTTCCATATGATTAAATCCCGTGATTGAAAGCACCTGATAAATAAGGGCTACTATTACAATTATTAAGACATTATTGATTAATGTCCTTTAGAAGACTGTGCCATGAGCCCTACAAAATTTCATGGTATTCTTCTCATCAGGGGCTTACTCCAACATGAACTTCACCATGGCAAGTTCCTTGGGGGCATCTCTTGCATGGCTTCCTTTCTCCATGTTCAACAGCAGTATGTTTCCCCCAGTGGGGCACATTCTCCGAGGCATGGCACCCCATAACAATGAGGAACTTCTGTATGTTTACCCCATCGCACCAATGGTGCTTTCATACTATTAATGCAAAGATGGCGATGAGAAATCAGTGCAAAAGAAAGTGTATATGCCATGATAATATGATATTATAAGATCCTCACTCCATCTCAGTCATCTTGGTCATTCAGCCAAAAAGTTGAAAGCCATATCTACACGTTCAGTTACATATTTGTTTAAGCTTAGTTACTTTCCTTCTTTCTCCATGGTTTTTACTTCTCTTTTTCTATTTTAGTGGTCTTACTGCATATGTCATTTTTGGTCTTATTATAGTGGTCCGGTCTCATTACATATATTTCACATACTTTTAGAAGGAAGGCAGGTAGGTTAGAGATCCTGTTTTACATAACATCTCATTCTTCTTCTTGTGCTTACCATTAGATCCACAAACAGCAATTTCATGGGGCAAAATATTAATGAGTTTTAAGGAAGAATAAAAAGCTATAGATAAGCAGAGTTGTAATTTCCCCTAATCTATCCCATAAGCTTTCATTCAACTATGCTGAGCTGTGATGAAACAGATGATATGTGTTTTCCTCTAACAGAGAGCCCCCAGCCCCCTGAAAGCTTCTCCCTAATCCACGGCATCTGTAGATACGGCTGTTCTAGATAGAACTATGCCTTTAGCAGCGCCTATTCAGATCCCCTGACACTGGGAGCAGTTAAAGGTTAAGTTGATTTTTTTTTTTTAAGGTTTAAAAGATGAGCCAGCTCTTAATGTATATAAAAGGTGATCTTCTCATACCTTCTCAGTATAAATGTCCCAAATGAGACTTACCAGATCTCCCTTAACAAAATCAAATCAAGATTAGAAGTAGAAAATGCCCAAAGGAGAGGTAGAAAATCAAATGACCATGGGGCTAGGCAGGTAATGCAGATCAAGGGTGGGCGAACTTCAGCCCATGAGCCAAATCCTGTTTCTGTAAATAGTTTTATTAGAACACAGCCAAGGCCATCTGTTGACATATTGTCTCTGGTTGCTTTTGCACCACAAGGGCAGAGTTGGGTAGCTGCAACACAGACTACGTGGCACTTAAAGCCAAATAATCTGGTCCTTTACAGAAAAATGTTTATGGATTCCTAATATAAAAAAGACGGGCCTGAATTAAGAAACTGCCCACTATTTATACTAAAAGAAAACTTATAGTACAAGTGTAATGAAAATTGGCCACTGGTATTCCACATCAGTGTCGTGGCGGTAAGAGGGAGGGATGAGACCCGTGACGATCTGGAGAGTGGAGGGTGGCACGGCCCTGCTCCAGCTGACAGCTGCTATGGAGGGGATACCGGCCAGCACTGCCAGAATTGCCAGTCCTTTTCAAGAGAAGCCAGGATGCTGAGTCTTTAGATAAATATCTCTCAATTTTTAAATGTTAGCAAGTAATACACTTTTTTCCAACATTTGTAGGGCCAGCCCCCTGCCTAAAACCTTAAGGGAATTTATTCTCTACCACACAATATTAAAAAGCAGAAGGAAAGCTTTTTAGATTTTCATGTTTACTTCTTATTTCAACACATTCCAGAAGTTTTTTCAGTTTGCTGAGTTTATTCCAAATTTCTGCTCATCCTCTGAGAAAAGATTTTATAAAGCCATCCTGTCTACACCTTTGATTTATTTTACGAAAAACATCTAGTCCAATTCTGCCTTTGGCAAATGTAGCAATTTGCCCTTTGGAGCTTTGGATGATGTCGTCGTCATCATCACCAACACTTAAAACGCTTTCCCTTTACCATGTTTTTACTAAATAATGAGCCATATACTGTGCTCATTATTGAAGCCATTTTTCTCATGTGTAAACTGACAGTTAGGAAAGTTATTAAATAATTGTCCATAGTCACATACTTAGAAAATACTAGAGTTAGAAATGAGGACCCTTAACCACTGCCCTAACTCAACTATATTTTCATACCTATTGATCTGCTAACAACTTTGCAGAAGGGTGTGTGTTTGGGGTTGCGGGGGTGTTATTGTGGTGGTGATGTTTGTTAAATTCATTGGGCCTGAGTCGACCAGGGAGTAGAAAGGGGCACAGTAACTGAGAGTACTATTGATTCTTCCAGAGCTTTATCATAAGAAACTAAGATGTTTTTCTGAGGTTTTTACCCTATAGAAATGCCAGAGAAAAAAGCTAGCCTTAACATAACAGACTGTCAGTTTCTGATCAGTCCTGACCCAGGGCATTTGCTCTCAAGGGTGATCTAAACTCCTGTGGGAGCCCTGCTGGTGGGGGACCTTCTGTCACAGTCCAAGTCACTCAAGAAGTGAAGCTGATTCACTACACCTGCTCACAAAATAGGCATAAATGGTTAGCCCAGCAGCTGCATTAATGAATATCCACAAACTATGCAACTCTTAAGAAAAAGACAGTACGGATATGAAGTGTCATCATTCTGCTTTGCCTGGCTCGGGTGTGTTAGCTATACTAACTGCCTAATGATTACACAGTTTTCCGAAATTTCAAGAACCCATAAAAATGTTGCATGTTCCCAACACAAATGATAAATGTTTGAGATGATGAACATGCTAATTACCCTGATCTGATCTCTATACATTATAAGTCTCAAAACATCACAATGTGCACCATAGATATGTTAATATAACTATTATAGGTTAAGAAAATAAAATCTTTAAATGTTATTGGCAAACATTTCATGATTTTTTAAAAATGAATATTGGTGTCATTCTCTGTGCAAACACTAGAGGGTAGGCATGTTACACTGTTGAAGACCAATCCTAGCTGGAACGTTCTGTAGGGGGCAGCCTCTTACCTAATACATGCTATGGAATGAAAGGGACCGTGTATGTGGGCAAAACAAAAACTGCAGAAAAACTTTCAGCATTAAATAGAGTGTTTGATGATTAATCCATTTGTTACGTAAATTTTTTGTATGTATCAGGGATTTTCTTACATTTCTTATACTGAGCTTACTTTTGTGGTATTCAACAAAGCAGTACATGTTTAAGGAGGAATTGGTGTAAATTGGTTTATGTAAGACCTCACAACCAAATAAAATAATTGCAGCAATGGAAATAGGATAATTGGCTACTATAAAACAGGTGGAAACTAGGTGCTTTTTTTAAAAAATGTTCTTAAGTAAATCTCACCTATCTGCAAACTTTGCACAAGAAAACTGAATATCCTTGTAGCCCAGTGTGTGTGGTCCAGCACAAAGCTAGCTCTAACGTCCATGTCCAAAAAGGGAAAAGTATCTCAGCTCACAAGTCACATTCCTAGTGGTGTTCACATACAAATGATTCTTAATTTATTACTTTCCTTAGTGAGTTCAAATGTACAAAAAGGAAGTCAAGATCCATTTTTCCTTAAAATTCTCAGAGTGCCAAGGAACTGATGCCAAATGGGCACGTTCAGTGGCAGCAAACAGAGACGGTTACTCTTAATCAGACAACCGAACAAAACAGTAGCACTAGCTGACCTGTAAAGTCTCAGGGCCACAAATGTGATCCACACAGCTCTGTGAGAAGCAGAAAAGACCCTAAGTGGTTATGGGACATGCCTAAGTCATAGGGCAAGGATGGCAAAAAAAAAATTAATCATAGTTTTAGACAGCCAACCCATCATTTTGCCACTGTGTGAACTTAGACTCCGGAAGCACGAATACCTGCCTCATTATAACCTGAGAGGCCTTATGACCAGAGAGATCTTTGTCAGAACATGTGACTTTGGAGGTCTATATTTTCTCAAATGTAAAAAGAGGAATAACAATAATAATAACAGCTAAATTTGCAGAGTGTTTATTATATGCCAGCTACTGTCTCAAGCATGTATTTACATGTATGAACATGCACATATGTCCTCCTAAATAACTCTGTAGGGTAGAGGTGGTTATTATCACTTGCAGAGGAAGAAACTGAAGCACTAAGAGACAAAGAGTAGTGCATAAGCCCTGGCAGCCTGGCTTTAGGGGCCAGACTTCTTAAATACTTACTGGCTGTGAGAAACAAACTAGATAATATATGCGCCCTTTTTAAACAAAGCACTATGGCCAAAATGATAGCCGATTTAATGGTTATAATAAAAATCTATGGTCCACAGTAAGCAATTTAGCATCACAACATGAAAGGGCAGGTAATACTTAACACTGAACAAACAGAGAATTATAGCACTGTGGCCAGAGAACTAACACTGACCAGAAAGAGGAAGGGAATTCTAATAACTGACAGATAATGAATATAAGTTACATTTTTTAAAAATATGTTAGATATGTTAGCACAAAGAAGAATGATCAAATGATCTTTTTTCCATTTGGGAGGCTTTGAGCCCTAAATCTAGCAAAAAGGACAAGAAAGAAAGATGCAGAATATGTTGTTCTGCAGGCTCGTTCTTTTAGGTGAGATGTATATTTATCTAGAAGGTTCCAGACAAGCTCTTGCAAAGAGTCTCATCGAAGGTCTCCAGACCTTAATGTTCTATGACTATTATGTTTGTAAGAGACCAGAAATCACATTCCTAATCACAGTGTAAGCTCTATAGGAAATAAAAAGAATGGTTCAGCCTCTCAGTGGACAATTAACCAGTGAAGTGATGCACTGCTAACTAATACTTTGTGATTCTGACTTAGAGTTGAAGTAGATTTTGAAGGAGGTGCAGTCTGGGGGTTGGGGTAGTGCTGATGGAGAGATGAGTAACTTACTATTGCTGATTCAAAGCAGGAGAAAAAGAGCTGTAAGGGCTTAGCTGGGGTCCAGCTTTGCCTGCAGCTCTCCTTCATCCACCTCAAAACGCAAAAAGTAGGTTTGATATATTAGTAATGGTACTAATAACCAACATTTCTTGAATGCCTACTATCCCAGGAATTGTCCTAAGAACTTTTTGCATGGCTTCCTTCTCAGAATTACACCATCAGAGAGATGTCACTGTTATCACTGTAAATGGGAAAACTGAGGTGCATAGAAATTAAGAAACTTGCCCGATGCTGTAAAGATAGTAAGTGTCAGAGTCGAAATTGAACGCTAGATATCTGAATCATAGAGGCCATGCCCCAAACAGCCCATTTTCAGAGTACTAGCTTTAGGGATGGAAAGACCCAAAAAGCTCTTGTCAGAAATTTGACTGACTTGAGAAATTGTTAGCTGAGCATATTCACAGTGTAGACAAGAGAATGTGAGCTGACCTAAAAACCAAAGGCCCCAGCGGAATGAGTGAGCTAAATATGGCCCCTTCGTGCCCGCGTGCTAATGCACTGACCCAGCAGCAGACCCCCCTGTCCAGCATCTACGCTTGGGAAAGTTGGCCTATGTTCTTGAAAAATAATCTGGAACTCAGAGTTTTCAATAAATAATGCCAAATATCCTCTCAACGGAAAGGTAACAAAAGTCTAAAATAAGAAAGACTACAGAGGTTGGGGGATAGTAACTAGAAGGAGGAAAGCAAAAAGAGGGAGCTTCAATGTGAGAACGGTGGAAGGAAATGAGAGCTCATCAGTGAGACAGAAGCGAGAGGGGGATAGAAATCAAAGGAGGGCGATGATTTTGGAGGTGGGCCCAGGAAGAAAGGGGCAAGGTTTGGCCAGAGGAAGAAAGAAAAAGAAAAAGGGCAGATCTTAGGAGTCCAAAAAATGTTTTAACAAATTAGCTTTATTAATAAGATTAAATTACAAGGCCAGCAACAACAAACTTGATTTTTTTTCCAAAGGGAGCCCAGGGAGAGCTGCAAATGATGAGCTTGTTCTGCCCTACCATCTTACCTACACATGCGTGGTCTGACATACTAAATAGCAAACCAGCAGAGCCCCTCCCCAACTGAGTGATGGCTGAGGAGCATCCCCCTTACCCTGCCCATGTGTCAATCAGCTCCCCGGAGTGGTTACCGCAGATGGGAAATAACATGCTTCCTTGTGGCAGTCTGGGACGGTGCACGTACAGAACTCATCTTCCTCACTCCCATTTTTAAACTTAAAACATGGGTTACCAACAGATTTTTTGAAAGAATCACTAGAAACAATAATACTTTTTCAATAAAGGAAAATGTTGCCAATAGTGCCAGTTGTTGGTTCAAGAACTAAGTGGTCTCCTCTCAAATGAGAGGAGAGCTATTTTATCAATAGATAGATAAGGAAGTAAACTGTGATGAAGATATTTTATCAGCTTTAAACCTGCTAGTAATACCAGTAAAGGAGAAAAGCACTCTTAGTATTCTATTTCCTTTCTCTCTTCCAAACACCCATCAACAAATCCAGACTTTATCGTATACTAAAATCTTCTCTTGATCCTATTTAGTTCCAACCAGATTTTCCTTGTTTTCCCAATCATAAATTTTCCATTTCCCATCACAAAAATGAATTAATTTGTGAAAATATCTTAACAGGCCCATGAATCAGTTTTGGAAAGGTAATGTATGTTTGAGCTGTCTCCAGACATACTATTCATATTTTTTTAAAACGTTTAATGAGAAAGCAATCCCCAAGAGCAATGAAATGGATAATTGGAAAGCAATGATGTTTGGGGCTATAATTATAGCCAGGATTAAATATGTAACCGTCTGGCAGAATTAGAAAACAGTAATTTCTTTTCCTAAATTTCCCTAAACCAAGTTTTCCAAATCCTCCGTCGTGGAAACAAGTACCACCTCACTTTTCTTTTTTAATGCTCAACACCTTTCACCTCAGCTCTCCTCAGCAGCAGACACCTAGGGCTTTGGGAGCTTTCCTAAGCCATCGCCTCAGCCACTGTAAGAGAGAATTTGCTGGAAAGGTGCACATCATTTACGATCTTAAACTGAACTGGCTTTTGGCCCTGCTATGTTGCTTGTACAGTTGGGCTTGTAAGCCACTTCCCAATGGATGAGTGTGTTCCAACATGGACTCTGGTGACAGAGTAGCCAGTGTATAAAGAGAACAGAACACCCAGTGAGAGAATCTGGGCTCTTCACACAGGGGCTATTCTACTGCCCCCGTTGACGCAGCTGTGATACGTGGCTGTGTGTGGCTCTTTGTGGCTATGTGTAGGAATGTTCAGGTTTGTATTTTTTTTGGATATGAGTTTTTGGAGGGTCTGGATGTTTGAAAGGGGAGCTTTTAAAGTAGAATTTTATTTACTCCCTGTGCAACATGAATAGCTGAAACGCAGGTTAATTTTCCTACTGCTCTGGCACTTTAGATTAAAAAATATATACTAGAAACTACCACTTGGGTTAGAAATGGATAGGACTCTATTCATTTAGAAGTTCATAGCAAGTGCATTGTGCCTGGACCTTGACACTATTTTTCTTAAAGCACCCACTTAAGAAATATTTTAAGCCCTGACAAGCAATTTTCTCAGAGACTACAAATATAATTTATAGATCATTTAACTCTTCATTAAAGGTGGTCTTTAAAAATCTATGCCAGCCATTATGATCAACTGCTATGCTTAAGTGATCAAATAGCAATTCTTTTAAAATGTTATTCTACTTGCTACCAATTTCTCCACCTCATCCTGCCATACAACACACTTACCTGGAAGACCTGTCGCTCCAGGCAAACCTTTAGGACCTCTTCCCGGAGGGCCACGCTCCCCCTTTTCTCCCAAGTCACCTGCATTTTATTAAAGAAATGTTACTTTTCTATATATCTATAAAATAAGCTTCTATATTTTTAAACTTTAAGCAACCCAAAATTCAGAAAACAAAAGATCATAAAGTTGTCACAAACTGGATTATAGAAAGTATGCAACAAAAGAAAAATCAAGTTCATCATATTAATAAATCTAAGGGGGAAAATATCAAATTGTTATGTCCATTTACCTGTGAGCTTTTGTGTAAAAAAAAAATTATATCCATGGATACCAAAATGACATTTGACAAAATTGAATATGCATTCTTGATAAAATAGTCATTAAAATAAGAATCAATGGCTACCTTCCTTAACATGATAAAATGTATCTATTTCAACCCAAAACTAGCACAAAGCTTAATGGGAAACACAAGAAGCAATTCTACAATCAGAACAATGTAAAGATGCCTATTTTATCATTGTTACATATCATTTGGTTTGAGATGTTAAAACCATCTCTATTTTCAGGTGATATGAGGATATATCTTAAAACTCTAGAAAATCAACTCAAAAACTACTACAAACAATAAGAGAATTCATTGAACTAGTAGGGTACAGAATTAAGATGTGGAAATCAACAATTTTCATATATACAAACAACCAGTAATAAGATGTAATTTTAAAAGATACCATTTATAATAGCAATTAAAATATTAAGTAGGAATAAGCTTGATCAGAAATACTCAAGTCCAATATGAAAAAAAAGTTTAACATTTCTAAAGGACACAAGAAGACGTGAAAAACATTCTTAAATGGAATGAGATCATCATAAAAAGTTGTCAATTCTAAGCTGAATTTTCATCATGCTCCCAATAAAAATAAAAACATTTTTTAACAAAAGGTAATCCTAAAGTTTGTATAGAAAAACATATTAGCCAGAAAATCCACAAAAACTCCAAAAAGAAACGCAACATGAAGGGAATTAATCCTATGAGACAGTAAACCAATTAAAACAGTGTGGTGCTGGCCCCTGAATACATAAACCAGTGAAATAGAATAGAAATTTCAAAAGCAGGCCCAAATACATACAGAAATTTGATTTATAATAAAAGCAGCATCTTAAAGTGGGAAAAAGCTGAATAACTGAATAAATGGTGTTACAAAAAGTGGGTAGTCAACTGAGGAAAAAAAGGTAGATGTATATCTCATACCATATTCCAGGATAAATTATGAATGGATCAAATATTTAAGTGTAATTTAAGAATCAGAACAAGGGAAAATTATCTTATAACCTCAGATTGGCCTTTCTAATATGATTCAAAATATGAATACTTCTAAAAATCCCATGCAAAAAGGCCAAAACCAAAATAAACAATGACCAAAATACATGAGCAGGCAGGTCACTAAAAGGAAACAAATATGGCTCTTAAATATATGAAAAAATGCCTTGACTTCACTCTCATAACAAAATAAATGCAAATTTTTTTTAAAAAAATGCTTTTTTCACCTATAAGATAGGCAAAAATTTCAAAGTTTAATTAATTAAACATGTGCTAGCAAGTCTGTAGAAAAATAGGGTAATTTAACAATAGCTATCAAAATTTCAAATGGAAATAGAATGTTAACCAGCAATTCCACTTCTAGGAATTTATCCCTAAGAAAGAGACAGATAGAATATATGTTGATACTTTGCACAAAAATGAAATAGGTACAGTATTGTTCATTGCAGCTGCCTTGCTGTAATAGCAGAAGATTGAAACTAAGCTAAATGTCCATTAGACTGTTAAACACATTATGGTATTTCCACAGAATGGAATACTATGCAGCTGTGAAGAGGGGCCAGGAAGCTCTTTGGAATGATCCCCAGAACATACTGTTGAGTGAAAAGGCAAAGTCCAGATCACTTGCTAAAGGCTAATATGATTTGTTGTTAAAAGGACATAGGGAAAATACATATTCATATATCCTTATACATCATTGCCTGTAAGGATATATAAGAAACTGATTATATGATTATCTAATGGGAAGGATAAAGGAAACTAGGCAGATGGGAGACAGGGGTGGGAGAGAAACCCTTCACTAAATGCCTTTCTGCACATTTTAAGATTTTTGAACAACGTAAATTTAGTATCACCAAAAATAAATCAATGAATTTTAAAAATTTAAACTGTGCTGTCACAAGTGTCTACATTTCACTACTGACTCATTACTTATAGGGAATATACTCTGGATTGCAACCAACCATGTGTATTTACAAGACAGTTGATTGAAATTGGGGATTTAGCAGCCACAGAACAAAGTCATAGTAATTATCCCAACCCCTGCAGAGATCAAACCCAGCAACTTGGCCTCATTAACAAAATGCCTTAATGCCTTAGTTAACTGGTCCTAAATGACTTCTACTGCTCCTTGTATAAGGTATTATTCTGCCATAAGAGTAGTATATTATTATTCTATTACACAATTAGAAGATGCAATAGCATTTCATAACAAATTCTATACATAAGCATCTTTTTCAAACATCTGTATCAGCCCAGTCTCATTCAATATTGTGTCAAATTTATTATAATTTAAAAAACAAAATCATGTACACAACAAAAATAGAATGTCTGTACAACCATCTGTCCTTAGTCAAATAGTCAGAAATCTCTAATTTGGAAGTGAATGTTTAGTCACAATACTTCTATTTTAGCTGTGAATGTCCTTATGTGAATGTTTTTATGATGAATCAATGACATTATCAAAACAATTTAAATTTATATAAATACCATGTAAAAATTGAACCCAAGTTGAACTCATTTACATAAGCTTGGTTTGTTGGGTGTTTTTTTGGGGGGGTACACATCATCGATATGGTCTTACTATATTAGGAAGATATGACAATTAGTGTTTAAAAGCTAATAGTTTAAGCATTCTTGTTAACTTAGCAATTTAAATGTCATATCACAGTAATTCTGGAGGCTTGCAATGACAAGAGAATTTCTAAATGTGCTACGTTATCTGAAGATATGAGATAAAGATTATAATTTAAAACGTAGCTTGCACACTGAGAGTAAAAGTTAAACTTATTTACACGTTCTAGCATGGAGCCATACCAACTTTAAATGTTGCTTGCAAGGAGTAAGACCATTGTGTTAGTCGCAATGCTGTTTTTTGGGTATCAGTCACAGAAAAACAAATTTAAGATGAGCTCCAAGATAGACTCTATTGTGCAAACTGCTGCTTCACAGCAAATTGTGAATGCTGCAGGGTTAATCTACTTCTTCAAACCCTGGTCATATCTTCTTTCAAGACGCACAAAAAACCAGCTCAGGGAACTAAAGGTCAAGCTTTGTTAGCCGACTCAAAAAATACACATAAAGAGCTGGTAAAATAAGCTTTAGATAAGGTACAAAGAAAAATATGCAGCTTGAGCAGAAAAACAGCTCCTTACGAACAGAATCGAAATCCTCTTCACTGTATAGTTGCTATTTATTTCATTTATTCACAAGCTATAACTGATGCTCTAGCCCCATGTGAGCAGATTAACACTGAAAAAGGGGTTAATCACAATCGTGACATATAAATCTCAAACCTTCATTTCCATAGTGCCATGTCTGTTTGATTCACACTAAAATATATACAGCTTTACTCAAAGGCACTTAAAATTAATCCATACTGTGAACACTTAAGAATAATATTTCTGAAACAAAAGACTAATGTAATACTAAGCAAAGTGAATATAAGGGCTACTAGCTCTCTCTCATGATTCTGATTGAGTGTGCACATAAAATGTACATGCCTTGGCCCTAACATGTTTGTGTAATATTTTATAAGACACGTCAGTAAAAAACAAAGAAAAACTATAGATATGGTCTAAGGTTTGATTTTAGGCATATTTCTACTATAGCTCCTAAGAAAATGTTCCAATGTGTTCTTCAGAGTACTTTTTAGGTGAAAAAAAGTGATTAAGACATAACCTAAACTATTAAAAGCATTAATAATACAACTTAGTTACGTATGTAACAGTTTCTCTAGAAAAAACTCTCAAAGTGACTAAATAGAAGGGCAAGACTCATACCATCCCTTTTTTACTAGGCATGGGGGGAAAGGCAACAGGCAAGACTGAAATACATCTCTTCTTGAATTGGCTGAAATTTTAAGTTTCAAAATGGCGGAGTGTTTATTCTCAGGGAAAATTTGAGCTGTAAACATTTAGATAGTAGACACCTATATGTTTCCTATTAAATACTACCATTCATATACGTAGAACAAGAAAAGTCAAGCCTAGTTACTTAGAATCGTGTATTTCCAAATGTATGACAGCATTGACCAAGCTACGCTTGATGAATGAACTTCGTGCTTAGTACATTTTCCAAGTTCCAAAAATAGAAAGATACTTTTCTTCCTTTCAAAATGAGGTTCGTCTGCTAGAGCCAGTCCAGTCCAACCTAGCCACAATTCAGTGTTGCTGAAGCTTCCCAAACGTTTCACCTTTATTTACAGTGGTTCTCAGTCCTGGCTGCACATTAATCCCAATACCAGACCAATTAAATCAGCATTTCTGGTAATGGGATCCAGACATCAGTAGTTTTTAAAGTTCCTCAGGTGAGTCCCAAAGGTAAGCAAGGCCGACAAAGGCAGCTTTAGACAGATTCTCGAGCTTAGCAAGTGACGTAGCCATTTTTACTTTTTAAAGGAGAGTTCTGTTACTAGCTCAAAGTTAAGCTCTGTCCCAAATATGGAGACTTACTGTTAGGCAAAGAAAATAGGTCTGTGATGTCTGTAGCCCCCACGAGGTGTTCCCTTTCACTAGAAAAATGGTTGATTGTTTCTCACTTGTGTCTTTAGCTGCGTCAGAATCACCTGGAGGGCTTGTTAAACCAGATGCCTGGGCCCCTCCCCTAGAGTTTCTGATTCAGTGGGTTTGGGGTGGGCCAGAGAAATCCGCACTCCTAACTAGGTCCCTGGTGATACCGATGTTCCAGGGGCCACTCTTCCAGACCACTGCTCTGAAGCAAACTCAGGAAAGGGTGAGGCATCCTCATCCCTATGCTCTGGCACAGCAGAGCCGAATAAGCCAACAATCCACCCAGGCAGTAGAGTTTCTTAGAAATAAATGGTTTACAGTGTGAACTGGGACTAACCATAGAGAGAGCACGTAAGGCATGAGTCCCCAAACTAGTAGCTAAAAGCAGGATGAAAACGAATAGGTATGTGATTCTTTCGGAGGAAATGTTCAGTTCTCTTTAAGAGGAACTCTCCTCTCAGCTTGCTCTCTATCTGACATTGTCCATTCTGAAAGCTTTGACACTGTGCCAGCCTTACAAGAGGCCCCAATTAGAGCTCATTTTTGAACATGCAGCTCTGCACATGCCAAAAAAAAAAAAAAAAACCCAGATGTAATTAAATAAATTGTTCCAGCTGAGGATGTAGTTAGACAACTGGATCAGCAATTCATTTACAGATCCAAAAAGGCAGCTTGTTTGCCCTCTGACCATTCATACCATAATATTTATCCCTGATTGGAGCACAATATTAAAAAAAAAATAAATCCCTCTCTTGTTTTTGATGTCGTGACTTTCTGAAGTTCCTCAAACAGCTATCAGGCATTCATCATGATACGCAAACTCCTCACTTTCCATAGTCCTCTCTGTAAATTATCCAGAACACATACACTTCAGGGTGATAAACTCACTCCCCTCAGCTAGCAAACTCCATCTGAGGCCACCAGCCCTTGCATCACTCCTGCTGAATATCTAACACACTCCCAACCCTGTTTTTCTGCAGTATACTGGACGCAAGCGCTTAACTTTCTTTAAATAAAAACGGGAGAAACTCTGTCACATATGACAGAAGGAATAAAGTCAGATTGTCCTTCAGAGCTGAAAAAAAATCAAAATTTAATATACAATGTCACTTTTTAAAAGAATAGGGAGGCAATTTCAATTCATGATGTCATTTTTCTTACATTCTACTAAAAAAAATTGTCAGTTTAAATAACAAATACAAACACTCTAAGGATGGTTGCTAACTTAGAAGAGTTCTACAATGACTTTAGGGTCTTAAAAAAGAAAAAGCAGCTGAATAATCCTTTACCAGAGCCTGTGAAGTTCATTTTGAACCATGACTGAGGCAGAGTGTAATTGAGAAAGATCAGTAGTGAAAGTCAAGGGACCGACCTTATTTCTAGTATTTGGCTACCGTTGTGGTACAGCACAGTCAAGAGAACATCATGCAACAGTTTCAGATCTTTACCATCGCTATTGTAAAAGAGTAATATATCTTCTTATCTTATTGGATAGTCAGGCATGGGTAAAATGTGAATTCCTTGAACTTAGATATAGATTATATACCTGAAAAAGGGCAGTGTGTGTTTTTCGGTTCCACCTGGGCAACATGGCTTACCTTTTGGTCCTCTCAAACCAAGAGCTCCAGGGGGTCCCTTCATGCCTGGCAGGCCACGAATTCCCATCTGACCTGGGAAGCCATTCTCTCCAGGGGGGCCAGGGGGCCCAGGGGGACCAGGCCGCCCAGGGAGGCCAGAGACACCAGAGTCAGGACGCTTGAGACTAGCAGCCATCTCAGCAAAATGCTCTAAAAGATAATAAAGAAAATTCAGAAAAGTCAGAAACATGAAAGAGATTCAAATGAAAAAGAGAGGTATTCCAAATGCCTTATTTCTAAATGTGTCACCAGAGTTTCAAAAGTGATGGTAAGAAATGAATTAAGTTGGATAATTTTTTGCTGGACTTTCTGCCAGGAAGCTTCACTAGTGCTGTTTTATTCAGCTCTCCCTGGTTATATTTGGTCCTACTGTTTTGAGACAAAGAGCAGAGGATTAAAAAAAAAAATTAAACTACAGCCTTTGGGGTGATTGATGTTCTGGAAGGATGATGTTCAGTCAGGATTCACCTAAATCCTGGCTGGGTATCTGAAAACCCAGGATGGGAAGAAAAATGAGTTTCCTAACATAGGTGCACGTGGATTTCCAAAAGCTTTTCAAGAGCCAAGGACATTGTCCAAAATCAGTATTCAGACACCATTTGAGACTTGGCCTCACATTTTTGGCTTGAAGATATTATATAACCTGAAATACCCTTAGGATTCCTGGTTTCTTACAAACCCTCACTCTCAGAAGTTTTTTTTCATGCTTCGAATAGACAACATTAAAAATAATCTGTTTCTTGAGAATGGTCACAGTCAGCCTCTAAAAATTAATAACTATGTGGGCTTTTTCAGGAACCATCAGATTCAGAATCACCCACTAACGAAATGGAGTACAAGAAAATACTCTAAGGAAAAGAGTCTAGGGTAATATTTTTTAAAATTTAGAGTACAGAGGAGAATATGAATTAGAAAAAAATTTCTAACCAATATTTTTAAATTGTTTAGATGTGAGTATTCTAAATTTGCCTTAAGTATTAGCATAAAATCATAATTTTCTAGATATGTAATGTTTAAAACTGAAATAGACTTTCAAGATAAAGCATGTACAATGAAGAGACTTCTATTTCAAATATAAATGATAATTCCATTCCCATTTGGTTCTGGAAAACCAAACTTCTGGACTTCTCCACAAGTCTACTGAACAAAACAGACTGTCTAGAGCTGTGGTTCCCCCCAACCCCCACAACCCCTACAGTCCGTGGCCTGTTAGGAACAAGGCTGCAATGCTGGAGGTCAGCAGCAGGGTGGAGAAGCCAGCAAAGCTTCATCTGTGTTTACAGCCAACCCCAATCCTTCGCATCACCACCGCATAAGCTCCGTCTCCTGTCAGATCAGCAACAGCATTAGGTTCTCATAGGATCGCAAACCCTACTGTAAACTGCACATGCCAGGAATCTAGGTTGCAAGCTCCTTACGAGAATCTAATGACTGCTGATCTGAGGTGGAGCTGAGGCAGTGATACTAGCACTGGGGAACAGCTGCAAATACAGATTATCATTAGCAGAGAGGTTTGACTGCACAATAAATGTGATGCACTTGAATCATCCGAAACCATCCCCCTAACCCCCAACTGGTCTGTGAAAAAATTGTCTTCCATGAAACCACTCCCTGGTGCCAAAAAGACTGGGGACTACTGGTCTAGAGAACACAAAAAAGGAGAGTATTTCTTCATGACAGAGTTGGTTACCCAGAATAATATAATGGTTACCCAGAATAATATAATTATTAATATCTGTTAGAAGGCTCCAACAAATAGGGTCTCCTCAGTTATAGGATATTTTTGCACATCTTCATTTTCTGTGTGGTTGTATCACTAGACCAATTCTGAAACAGCTAATATAACCAGGCCAATCCCTGAAACAAATAACAATTGCTATAAGCTACAGATGAATTTACATAAAGGATAACAAATGTGAAAATATATCATCAATTTGGTAAAATGCTAGTTATTGATTTTCTAAATGTGTGGTACATGAATGGAGATGATGTCCTTATGTTTCTCATGGTCATGAGTTTGTCATTTGCTTCTCACAACTCTAGAGAGAGCCTGGGACAGTGCAAGGGCCACACTAAGAAGATCATAAGGAGGGGACAGACACCTGAGAATTTGTGTTCCAAAGGAAAAGTGTGTGTGTGTGTGTGTGTGTGTAATTTCTTATAAATTAGCTGCATGGCACAAAAAAAAAAGATAAAAGGCTCATGCAGAAAAGTGATATTTTACTTTGAGGCTACAAGCTATTACAGAGGGCAACAACTGAATAAAACAGAATCGACATTAATATTACTCAAAATCTCCCACCTTTAAAGCATACAAAAAGTCACCATTAGTGAGCCTTGCATACCTACAAGAATAAAATCTTAAGAAGCAAGAGTTTACAGTGGAAAAAGTCAAACCATTGTGATTTATTTACCTTGCATGACTCTTATGCAAACCTGCTTAATGTGTTGATCTGTCGGTGCTCTACCCTGGGACCGAAAAGAAAAAAGGCAGTTTACACGTGGAACAATAAAGAGAACATTGTTATATGTTTACAATGGAATATTACTCAATTTTAAGAAATGACAGTGAACTAGCACTGCTTATATTATCCTGG